>JBBMOJ010000229.1:0-65193 GCA_038090695.1 Sclerotinia spermophila | reverse complement strand
TCTTAAATACTATATAAATTATTGATAGGATAATTAGATAGAACTATTATCTATAATATAATTTGTATATAATATATCGGAAATAGAAATTATAAAGATTATACTAATATATACTAACTTTGGGTTTAATTCTAAAGTATATCAAATATTAATATTATAGAAAGTTAATACCGAATCAATAATAATATAAATCAAACAATTAAAGGATTTACAAAAGCAGCTTGTTCTTGATTTAAGATTTATATTATTTAGAATAACAGTCTACTATAATACAAAACATAGTATAGAATCTATACTTAAAAAGAAGGATAAAGTTTATCTGCTATAACGAAATATCAAAACCAAAAGACTAAGTAATAAACTCGATTATAAAAAACTAGAATTATTCAAGATTGATAAAATAATAGGAATAATTAATTATCAATTGAAATTACTAGATATAATAAATATTCATCTGGTATTCTATATATTTTTATTTGAATCAACATCACTAGAAATACCAAAAGTACTGTTTATAAAAATTAAACTAATTAATCCTAATACTATATATAATATCGAAACAATATTAGATTATAAATATATTAGAGATAAAATTAAGTATTTAATTAAATGGTTGGACTATTTATATTCAGAAAATATATGGGAATACAAGAAGAATCTCAATTGTTCTGAGAAATTATAGGTATTCTATTTGAAATATCTATATCTGTTAGTAAAACTATAAACTCTATATCAAATAATAAAAGTAAGGAAGGATTAAAGAAATCAAAGAAAAAAGAATTATTAGGAGTAGATATATCTACCTTTTCTTTTTCTAGTTTTTCTTTTTCAGTTTTTTCCTTTTCTAATCTTTTATTTTCTTTAATTAAATCAAATTCTTTTAATATATAAAGATCCCGATAAAGTATTTCCTTTTTGTATTTATAAAGAAACTTTTATTATTTCTATAAACAAAGGATTCGAGTGTTGATTTTTTAGGATTATTCGAAAACTTGTTCTTCCTTTAAGTATAATAGTTCTTATTGATATTTTAAAGATTTATAATTAGAGGGTATTTTGGAACCAGAACAATAATAACCTTTTTTATAATAGATATATTCTGAACAATATTATAATAAAGTATTGTTAATAATATAATAACAATCGGATTTGGTATACAAATTATAGGAATCTTTTTCAATATCAGAATACTCAATATAACAAATTAAATCAAGAATATCATAAATTGAAATAGTTTGTATAAAAAGTATAATGAAAAAAGTATAACATTCAATTAGATTATATAAATAAGGAGGCCCTATTATATAAACACTTAGAATAAACATTAGTTTAAAAAGGGGATAGTGTTACAGAGGTACCCATACTATAATATGAATTATAGATTAATTAGTAAGTATAGATTAGATAAACAATAATCTTGTTAGGGATTATAGGATAAATATTATATAATTAAAAGCCAATCGATTTGATAAGTCAATCGATTTGTTAACCAACTTTAAAGAACAAAGATCTATATAAGGGAATAGGTTTTATTACAATATAAAGCTTCATATTCAAAAACAATTATTAGTTTCATTACTATAGTTATAAGAATTACAATTAATTATTAACTCTATTGAATTCCTATTTGAAATCTAGTTTAAACCACCTCGAGAGATCTCTAGCCACTTCCATATGACCCTAGAGGCAGCTCCTGTAACAGTAGAGTGGTTGACTTATTGCCTTTTATATTTTTAGTTGGAAGTTTGAATAGAAAGGTCTTAGACTAGAGTTGTATAAATTTTGTTCGAAAAAAAAAGGGGTGTAATTTTGTGTTTATGATGTTCTTTGTTATATATATGAGATAATCTTAATGTTCTCTATGAATGTTTAGTCTAGTTTAATGTAATATTATGTTATATTGGTGATTGTACTATATTATATTGTTGGTTGAATTATACAGATTTCATGAATAAAGAAAGAATGAGGATATGGATATGGATATGGGTATGGATAAGGAGAAGAACAAAGAAAAAGAACAAGTCCAAAAGTAATCAGAAGAACAATAGCAATAGTAAGAACAAGAATGATAACAAGAACAACACCAAAAGGTAACCCTAAGAACACAAACAAGAACAAAACAGGCCAAATCCTTCAATTCCACATCCCACCACAATATCTGAACAATATCGTTATCCGCAAATAAAACCCCACCAACCGTTCCCATCCTACCCAACTCTTCTTCTCCATCTCCATCTGCATCTCCAATCTTCCTGCAACCATCCATCTTTGACTTCCCCCGAACCCAAAGCCAGAAACCCGTAAGTCGATATTCAGATCCCGATCCCGATCCCGATCCCGCACTACCAAACCCATCCCAACCAGTACATTTTCCCCAAAATGTCACCCCCCACACCCCCAAGCAGAACCCCATCCCCCATCTACCTCAACGATCAAGTCCACCGAATCCTCCGCATGACCACTGCCTTCCAGACCGGAGATCTTACTCACCGCAGCAGAAGTCTTGGCAATAGCAGCCGGCCTGATATTGCACCACCTTCGCTCAACCGCTCCAACTCCCTCCCAACTCCATCCCCATCCCCATCTTCCAACACTTCATCCCGACACTCCAATCCCCACGACTGCCACCAGCACAGCGAAGCCGTCGAATCCTATAGACAACAAATCGAAGCCGCCTGTGCGCAGCATGCTTTGAATGTTCAGAATTTGGCGAATCATCATGCGGAAATGCAGAGGAGATTAAGGCAACTCGCGATTATGGAGCAGGAGTTGGAGATGAGGAGGGAGAGGGTGAGGAGCATGAGAAACCAGGTGATGATGTTGCAGAGGAAGAGAAGACCTTCTTGCTAATTGACTGGAGCTGGGAGAGCAGAAGAGTTAAAGGATCTCATGGAGATGATTAAGAAGGTCCTAGGTAGGCAAGGAAGTATCAATGAGGAGATGGAGAGGTTGACGGTATGTTGACGCAAGCATTTCCTTTGTAACTTTTTTCATTCCCCATCAGACTCTGGTAAGTCTTTTACAAATATTAAACATTTTCAAACATCCAAACAAAAATTTATCTATGCATTTTAGTAATCTATTGACCTATACATCAACGTGACTTTTGACTTACAACGGGATTATAAACTATTAGCGAGGATTTGTGAAGCCATTTTTTGATCTAGAAATACTAATTAGTGTAAATCCAGCTATATAACCCCTCTAGTTTCCTCAGAGACTAGCACCTTGACTCTCTACTTACACTCATCTCAGTTTTTTGGAGTCTATTAAAGATGTATTATGAGCCTTGAATCATCACAAAAATGTACCTGACATTCTACCTTCATTATTTGAGTCCTGACTACCACTACGCTTACGCTGAGATCTTGTTTCAGCCAATGCTGCCTGGTTCACTGCACTTTTAGTGTAGATATCCACAGCACAACTAACTTCCACAAAATCTTCCATCTCTTCACTGACTGTTTTAAGCTTTTCTTTCACAGATGCTATCCCTTCATAACCTACAATATGTCGTGCTGGCGGATTTTCATGACCTCCAATTGCAGTCAAAGCATGAACAGTCTCCATAACCAATTTGTCTCTCGATTCGCTAGGTAAAATAGGGAACATTGACTTAATGGTACTTTTGGCGGTTTGTGGTTCCATTCGAGTATCTGGATGCGAATTTAACACGTGCGTCAAGACTTCCCTCAACTGTGGAGCCGGATTATTTCGAGGTTCGTATTGTGGTAATTGTGGAGCGAAAGTAATTTTATTTGTTAGTAGCGGTATCTCTTTATTCGGTTGAACAATCGTCAGTTTGATATTGAATGGAGCAATTTCATATGTCAGGGCATCACAAAATCCTTCCAGAGCCCATGTCGCAGCACAGTACATGGACATTCCAGGTGTTCCTATATGACCCGTAATTCCAGTAAGAATAAGGATATGACCATCGAGTTTTTGTCGAAGATGAGGTAAAACTGATTTGATAAAGTTGATCTGATTAAAGTAGATTGCCTCAAATTGATCACGAATGAGACTTTGCGTAGCAGGATTTGTCGAAAGCTCCTCAACCGTGCCGACAACAGCTATACCGATATTAGCATGGCATTGAAATGAATACTTCATCCTTAATACCTTCTGATGAAGAGCATAACAAAATATTTATACGACCAAATACTTTGATGGCTTCTGCAATAGCTGCTAAACATTGTGATTTGGCCCTATCAATATTCAGTAAAAGCTGATCATATTATAGCAACGAAATATTCAATGACCTTCCATCAACCCTAATCCCTCTAATTCTATCTTTCCAGCCCTCACACTGCTTCTTACTACTATTGCAATCATTAATGAGTTCCTTGAACTCTATACATCTCTCATCATCTTCGATTTCATTTGGTGGTAGACCGGCAGCTACATAATCACCATGCTTGAGAAGAAGTCTGATCAATCGAACAGATAATGGAGATAGCGCAGAGGTCAAGAACCAAACTCGAGGCGAATTATGTGTAGCTATCATCATGTGTTAGGAGAAACATTTATTGACATTAATGGCAGAACACGTACGAAATGATGCAACAGGTATTTTTAAAAGATTATTTGAAGGGCAAGCTTCTGAGTTCTTTCGTTCCATTGCCAGATAGTACCGGCATTCAAAGTATATCTGTAAAACTTGAGAATCATGTATTATTTAGATTGAAGTTCTCTTCGGACGATGAGGTAGAAGAGTGAGGTTTGAGATGGTTGATAAGGAAAGGTACAATGATGAGTAGATGTTATAGGATCACGTGGATGTTTATTTGACTGGGGTAGCCATCTCAATTATATACCAATCGAATTGAACGAACGAACGAACCCGAAAATCCGGGGTAAGGTTAACTAACTTATACAATCTCGAGACAATTTCTTTCGTCTCAAACTCATACAAACAATATGCTATGCATATCACAACTTTCATAGTACAGTCAAACTTCAGTATTCCCATCTGACCCGAGCCAAGAATGAATGATATATGATTTCCGAGTGACCAAGCAGGTTAGTTAGTAAACATCCAATCATTTCAATTCAAATTCCATTTCGCATATCAATGAAGAGAGAAGAAGTCTTAACGCACAATTTTAAATGCCCTCGACTCTTTTGATCTAATATGGCAGTCTTTACAGATACAATTACTCATTCACTCACTCATGAATGAATGATTATCATAACAACCACAATCACCACACACAAATACCAAGTCTTTGAAATGGAACAATGTCAAATTCAAACTAATCCGTAACCAATTTCCTTCCCCCTGAACTTTAAAACACGCGACAAGAATAATGTTAAGTTGAATTATGAACAAACCCATCTAGCAAACCAACAGATACCATTTCTTTCCCTTTCATTTTATCTCCTTTTCTTCCCTTCTATCTTCGCCTGGAATACTCATACCCCGAAAGGAGCAGTCTACAATCGATGTATAAACTATGCTGAACCACTATCATTCAAGTGATCAAATCTTGGCCAACAATGACCACCAAATTTAGCCTTGCGGAAATGCGGAGAGTCCCATCTACTATTAGCAGCTGTTTTACGCGAAGGAGCGAGGTCTATTTCACCAGATAAAGATGGTCATGTATATACATAATTCCAGCTCTTTCTTTGTACGCATACATATTTATAAGAAGTAGGCGGCAAGACCACCAGCAACAGCTGCAAAGCTCAAACCAATAGTGGCGGCACCTGCTGTGACATGAGCTGGTCTGGCAGTAGTCGCAGTGCCATTGGTCAAACTTGCAGATCCAGGGTCCTTAGGTATGGTTGCAATGCCAGTACCGGTGCTAGTACTACTACTAGTGCTGGTTCTAGCAAGTGTACCGGTAGTGCTAGCTCTAGTACCGGTGCCAGTGCTTGTTCCAGCGCTGGTAATGGATCCAGTTCCAGCGCTTGAGCCAGAGCCAGATGTTCTGTTAGAATATGGACGAGATCCAGTTGCAGAGCTGGGACATGGACATAAGCTAGTGACATTGGCTGAACCATTGCCGGAGCTAGAACCAGGAGCCACACAGTTACATGGACCGGTCACTGCAGTTGTGCCATTTGAACCCGTCAATGGAGGGGAATTGGCCTTGCAGAAGGCGTATTCTTCTTCACAATAGGGGCGAAGTGAATTTTGGGCGTAGCTGCAAGTCATTAAGGTAGCATAACATGCATCAAGTTTAGGTTTGGTGATTGTTTGATCGTAAGAGGCACAAGTGTTATTTGGCGCCAGAGGACATGTAGTATCAGTGCAAATGGATTGCAACTGATTTCCTTGTTGAGGGATGATAGTTGTTGGCGGCAGGCAACGAAAACCGAATGATTGTCGGAGAGAGTAGCCGACGATCATGAGATCTGAGTCAGAAACACCAAAGGATGCAGCAGATAAGGCAACTTGTTCGATAAAGTAACTGACTTCAGCAGCGGAAAGATACATGAACCTATGCACTGTTATTAGAGCTTGTCTCGGCTAATATGGTGAACTTGAGCTTGGAAAAAGATGAGAAAATCACAATTAAGTTGACATACTTGTGAACGTTGTACTGAGAAGCAGAACCAGAATATCCCGGGAAATCAGCGCCACCTTGTTTCGAGCATGAAAGTAGCACACCAAAGTACTGGTAGAGATGAGTCAAGAGGAAGCTATTAAGATCAATATCGTTCTATATTAGTTATCGAGGAACCTTACTATTGATTGGTTGAATCAGAATTGGCGGGCTGGTAATTCCGAAGACTACTTACTCCCCCACCATCGAGAAAGTTGACAGATAGTGGTTTGTTTCCTCCATTAGTAGAGACTAAGCCACCGTTGAAATACGGCCTCAAAAAGACCTCGACACCATTATAAGATCCTTGGTTGAGGATACCAGTGACATTGACACTAGGGGCTGGTCGATCATCTGCAAGAGATTGATGAGCGAGAGCACTGTAGAATTTTGGATAGGGAGCTTACAGATATTACCCACAAGAGCCGTGTTGACAACATGGATTAATAGTTTCTGTTGGTTGGAAGCAGTATTATTCTTGAACAGAGCGGTAGTATAATAATCACAAATACTACTGCCTGTAGGACGTTGGGTAGCAGCCGTACCCACGAGACTCAGAGCCGCCGCAGCAAGAGATGTAAAATGCATGATGGATGAAAATCAAGATTCTGCAAAATATAATCTCCAAATGATGATGCAGAAAGAAGAATGAAGTTTTGATAAAACTAGAATTGATGAAGCAAAAGCAGCAATGTAATGAAGCCAAACGAATTTGTTGATGATGAATTGATGATGATGAACATTAGAAGAATGGAATTGGGAGAAGAGCAAGAAATTTAGGAACGGGATGTAAACAGACTGGGTAGATGAAGGAGACTTCGTTCTTTCCGTGAATGAGTTGTCGTTGCGAATTGGGAAGCGACATCGCTAGGTTTGAGCAATTCCTGGTCTACTCTCAAGCAACGAGGAAGGAAGTCAACGGAGCTGCAAGGCTAAAATCAAAGCTGCAGAACTATGAAAAGGAAAGAGCAAGTTGTGATCGATCTGGATACCAGTTTCCTCTGAGGACCAAAATCCACCTTAATAGCTCCAAATCGCAACATCCCATGATTAACGTTCGGTAACGTGAATTGAAGAACTCACCCGTTACCTGGGAAGGGCGAAACGATGTGCAACTAGCAGAGCTTCAATTTTACGCATTGAATTTTCGAACGAGTAACTTGTACTCGTTATTCGAGAAGTTCTATGTATCTCACCATATTGTTGCATGTGAAGAGAACTAAGTAATTTTCTCTTCAGATTGAGCTCGAAGAAAATAGGCACATATTCGATGACGAGTCAGAAGTATCTATCTCACCCAGAAATGCCGTTTTCCAAACAATGGCAAGGTTAGTCGAGATTCGAACTGTCGTCGATAACCATTGCAAAATGCAGGTACTTTCAGAGAACAACCCCAAGGAAGCACCTACTACGACGTCTCCTATAATTATTGAAATGCCGGACATGTAAAAGTGTCGCAATATTAAAGATACCGATGGTTGAATCGAATTTCTTTGACGACTGAATATACCCGGCAGAGATTTGTGCTCACCTTCCACGTGATCTTACCATTTCAACCCACATTGGAGGATTGTAAGGTCGGCGATAATTTTCATCTTGTGAAAAGGAGATGATGGCCAGTAGACGGTGTGATCAAAGTCCAACCATGGTATTACTTTACTTCCAGAATGAATAGACTCTTTAATCCGCTCCAGGAACAAAGCTCGCAAAGAATATGCAAGCTGTTCGTCTGCCGAAAGGTGTACCTTTCTCTGATATTGGCAATGATAGATTTGAAATTATAAGAGAACAGTGAGGTAAAGGGTGAGGTTTGCCTCACGATTGTAGCTCCACCGACCTACCTACGAGAAGAAGGTGTAAAATCAACAGTAAACATCAACCGTACTACGCCTTCCAGCTCTCAGTAACGAAGAAGGTCGGCCCTTTGAATTCTATATTTCGTGTTTCCGTGAAACCGACTGCGCAAAGGATCCAATGTCTTGAGAATGTGTACTCCTAAGAGGTATGACGGGGTCTCAGGTCGTAATCAATCTCACGATTAAGAAGTTCCCATGTTTTTGTAGATTCATCATCGATGAGACTTGGTACTTGGTGGCTGGATATGTAGTATTCTGGTTAGTAGAGATCATGTTCTTTGACAGGACGGAAGAAGTCAAGGAAGCCTCGTGGTTGTCTAGATGGGACTGGACTGTGGTGGATTGTGGAGAGAAAAAGATCTCCGGGAATCCTACTAGTATCCGTGAACCATCTTGAGGGATTATAGGTAATTCCCGGGAAAGAGATATCTAGGAGCGAAATTACATATTAGTATAAGTTTTTAAGTAAATCATAAATAAGATTTACATTTAATCAATAAAGCAAGTAAGTATATTTATTTATTTATATTCACCCAGGAGTAATCAAAAGTCAATACTATACTCCGTAATCAATTCATTAAAATAAAGTATAAATATTTATTACTTTCTCTGTATTCTTATCCTCTCAAATTTATACACAGAGTATATATACATATATCTACCTGAGATGAATAGTTTCATGAATCAATCTTAAGCAATTCTTCCAAATGTCTAATAATAATTTTAAGAAATACGGGCGTCTTGTCAATTGCCCAGCCATTTTCAATATTTCTCCATCTTCCTCTTCCTGTTCCATCGTTCCATCAGTGTTCCCCTGCTTTCAAATCATGGACGGAAATTTGATGCACATGAAAAAAAAAAGAATCGACCAATTCCAAAGTAAAATTCAATCTTTACTTAATTAGCGCAAAAGTCCCAAACATACATACATATAGTCGACAGCTTTCTTTTTCTATTTATTACTATCCTCTTTTTATTCAACTTGTCTCCATTGTCTCCATCGTCTCCATCGTCTCCTCTTCTCCCTTGTACCTGCCTTTAATTTAACCTATCAATCGTTCCATATGCTCCATATGCTATCACCGCCAATCTATTATATTCCTTACACTCTTTATCGTATTCCTTGAAGCTTTCCGGAAGCTTCATTCATTCAAAATACAACAATCGAAAGGGGTTAAAAAAAGAAAAAAGAACTCAAAAACTCAAAAACTCAAAAACTCAAAAACTCAAAAATCCCAAGAAATCTCCACTCCAAGAATCAAGAAAGAACGAGATCACAGAAAACCAAAAACCAAAAAAGGTCCATCGTCTAGTCCCTTCTGCGACCTGCAAGGTGCGGTGTTCAAGACAGCTTGTGTACAACGACCCACCCTAAACGAAAAATCATGCAAGCAACCGTCTTGAACGACGAACTACGAAGCCTGTAACAGGGCGTCACTCGAATCAGCTTGCATTACCTTTCACCTTCTCTTTATCATCATCACACTATTATGTTTCAATCTTTCTTATGCTTGTAGACCATCACTCGTTTAAGGTCTTTGGAAGCAATGCGCCTGCGATTTCCTCATTAAATTAATACAACTCCAACCATCAAACATAATCAAACATAATCAACCATGGAGAGTACAACAGTTGTGACTCCTTCTACCTCGAGGCTTGCTCCTCCATTGCTACACCCAAGATCTGCTTCGAGAGCAAGATCACCAGGCCGATCCTCAAGTCGATCGCATATTTCCGATGACCTCCTATCCGACCTCACTCCCGCGACAACCCTACAAGCTTTCACTTCCCCAACCGGAAAATTGAAAGCCAGCATTGAAGCAGCTTCTCCAGCAGACCGAGCCTTCGGCATACGAGCAACATTAGCATCGAAGAAAGTACAAGAATGGCTGGATGAATTATCAGATTGGCCATGGCCCAAAGATGGAGGATCATCAGGATTTGAAGTTCCCGCCCCTTCAGAGAGGATAAAAGTGACTCTTCTCAAGTCAGATAATGAGACGGGAGAACAGGATGAAGAAGAGACAGAGCCGCAGTATTGTGGGAGTCTGTTGTTCGAGCAGGTTGCACAATATGAGTATCGGATAGAAGAAATTGGAGAAGGGATGGATGATTTGAAGGTAGAGGAAATAAAACGACAGGTCCTAGATACACACTTTTCGGCAAATTCTCGACCTTCCTCTTCTGCTTCAACGATTGGGATCCCAGCTTTCCTTACTTCGTATACAGTCATGGATGATTACACAGCTCTCGTTACAGCCACGGTATTGCAGGCATTACCGAATTTGGCAAAATTAACACGTTTGATGGATGTATGGGGTATTCGTCTGTCTGTACTTCGAAGGGTACCGCCATTGTTGCTAGGGTTGGATGATGCGGAGATGGCGTTAAATTCGGGATGGCAGGCTATAGAAATGGCAGGCGCAAATAAAAATGGTTCCAGTGAAACGGGGGTTACTGTCCTTTCTCGTCAAACTTTCGAAGTCATGAAAAATGTTTTGCAAGCAAAAGTTAAAATTCTTGGGAGAGATTTGGATTATATGCTCGATATTTTGGAAGGGAGGATGGATACTTTGCCAGAGAGCTGGTTGGACCGGATGGAAAACCTTGAACGGGACTATGGCGAATGGGTCGTTTCAGCAGATCGTAAAATTACAGACGGGGAATTGGCCGCAATTGCGACTACACAGGCCGAAAAGGTTACGGCGCGAGCAGCTGATGCTGAGACTTCTGAAAAAGACCAAGGTGAACAGGAAAATGGAAATGGGGAAGATGAAACTTCAGGAATCGCAACGGTCCGCGAAGGATCTAGCGTCCAACCAACATCTGCGATCAAAAATGGTACAATGGAAGGAGACGCGAGTACTCACGAGGAGGAGCCTACTACCCCTCTTCAACTAGAGTCCATCAAGATTTCGAATGGATTACTCTCTACACCGGCGAAAACACCAAATCCATGTAATGCTCAGGTGCAAGGTCATGAACCTACCCAAGCTTCAATTTCAAAAAGCCCATCCCCTCCTCAAACTCCATCCCCATTATTAGGTTTTCACCCGATATCACAAAAAACCGGCCGCGGTGAATTTTCACATATTCCTTTAACTCGCTCGTCTAGCGCCAGGACCATTACCAAAGTTCCCAAATTCGGACATACTTTCGCAAATGCTTTGAGACGTACCATTTCGAATGACGAATCACCAGATACCTCAAGTCACAATTCACACCTCGCAGCTCCCAAAATCTCAACACGACCATCATCGGTCATTCTTGATAGATTCCCAAGTCCACCTATGAAGTGTCCTACAACATCTGGATTGGCAAGACTGCGTAGTTTAAGCTCACCCCATATCACCGGCATAGAAAGGGAATCATTTGCTTCCAAGAATTCAATCACTTCTCTGAATAAAAACTCTATTTTGAATGCGCCGGCTTCCAGCATCGCTTTAGCGAAACAGCTGGGTATTTCTTCCGCATCCCACGTGTCGTCACAGAATGGTCGAGTTAAAACCCGCAATCTCAAGGCACCAACATTGTTATTTACCGCGTCTTCTAATCAGTCTACCAATTCTCGCAATTCTACGATAGCTAGCAGTGATGGCGCGTCGGAGAGTGTTCAAAGATTCGATTCTGATGGGATGGAATTTGATCTTTTAGATGCACAAATAGAAACACGCAGGCCTTCTATCATCGTCGATGGTATTCAAGACAATCATTCTCGTGGTAGTGATGTTTCGGATGATTCACTCTCGGACCGTTGCGAATCCAAAATGACACCAGACGCTAGTCCGAGTCCCGTTGATCAAGACTCTGATGGTGCATCTACAGTAACATTTGAAGATTCCCAACTCCCACCGCGAACATGGACACATGATCTTCAGAAATATGATAACACTCCACCGGGTTCGCCACCAGGAGCTCCAACCAGAGCTATCCGTCGCCCTCGTCAACTTCTCGAAAGTCCCGATTTTTCTCACTTAATATCCACACCTGATGATTCTTTTTTTCTTAGGGGCAATGCACTCGAACCTATCCCTGCCTCGCCTGTCGGCAAACACAGCGATGACCAAATGCAACAACAAATTAGTTCCTTACTTCAATCAATTCCAGCGCATATTCGGCTTCGTTCCGAACCGGAAGAAAAGTCAGATACTCAAGGAATTCGTACTCGGAAGACTCGTCGCTCGGTTACTCCCTCGAGGCCTGCGGTACGTTCGCAATCTTCAATTGGTAGCTTACGTGCCCCGACGCCATCATTTACTCTCGCTCCTGCGTATGCGAAAAGTGGCACACCACGTCACAGAGCTCAGAATGGTAATCCAGAGATTAAGGTTTATCATCTATCTCGGTCTAGTGGTGAAAAACCAATTAAGCTATTTGTTCGCCTAGTGGGTGAAAATGGTGAAAGAGTAATGGTACGTGTTGGAGGTGGATGGGCAGATCTTGGCGAATACCTCAAAGAATACGCAAGTCATCATGGACGAAGAGCGCCTGTTGATACCGATAAAGTTGAGGTGCAAGATTTACCATCACGTATTCCATCTGGCGGTTCGACTGTTCGTGATAATGGACGTACTACACCTGGACCTGGCCGTAACACGCCCGGACCACGTTCTGCATCTGCCATGAGTATCCGCCCATCAACTGCCGTTGACCGACCCAAATCGTCGCTCGGTGTTCGCAAAACGAGAAAATCTACATTCTGTTCTTCGGACGAAGTGCCTCCTCTCCCATCTACACCTTTCGCTGAAGTTCAACGTGAATCAGAGGTGAATAATACACCTCAATCAGCAATATCCAGAAGTTCATCAAGACTAGATTGGAATGAAGAAGATACTTCATTAGGTCTTGCTGGACCAAGAGGTAAACAAAAGGAATTGGATCAAAAAGATCTAGATTGGGTTGAAGGTATGAAGGAGAAGGTTATGTTGGCAAGTACGGAAAAGGAAAAGGAGAAACGTAAGGGTGGTCATAGACAAAGTTTGGGAGAAATGGATAAGGTTGGAGCTACTAAGAGGTTGTTTAGGAAAACCTCGAGGTTAGAGCTATGAGTGGGGAAGGGTTGAATATTCTTGCATGGCCTTTGAACTATTATTTCATTATTGCATAGCGTTGCTTTCTGCGTAGGCAAAGGCTTCATCACATTTCTTTTGTTCGGAGTGAAGGAAGGAGGAAACTGAGTGATAGGACGCGGTCGATGGATGGGCATAGGACACCGAGAGTCTAGTTGGCTAGCATGGTCATGATATGACATGGCATGCGCCAATGAGTACGAGCGGGTATATTTTTATTGTTTCTCAGGGTATATTTTTTTTCATGGGACACAGGACAGAACGGGACAGGAGAGGATTGCGGGGATAAGACGGGATTCATTGGCATGTTATTGCATGGTCTATTAGGAAGAAAGGATAGGTAGGGTAGATTAAAAGATTCAATGGATGGAAGGAAGGACAGAACAGAATAGATAGAGACTTTGAATCGGAAGAATCGAGATACTCGAGGTACTTGAGGAAGGAAAACAAGCTTTAGATACGGAATATAATACCCCCTTTTTGATTTGATTTGATCGATTTCGTGTGTACTCTCGAGAACTGTGACCTGAAACTGACCTTGAGATTCTTATTATTAATTGATAAATTGATAATACAATAGATATAATAGATATACCCATATAATGTCCTCACTCTCCCCTCTTACCTCTTCACTCTTTACTCTCCCCTCTCATCTCTCACTTCTCGTCCCCTCTCATCTCATCTCACTTCTCGTCTCATCCCATCCCATCCCATCCCATCTCCTCCCATCTCAACACAACACAACCAATCCACACAACCCACACAAAGAAGAAAGAAAGAAAGAAACAAACATCCATTAGCATTAGCATTAGTATAAACTCATACTCATACTCACAATTACAATTACAATTACAATAAAAGTATACTCAATAGAAGTACATTTGTATACATACAAAGCGAGCAGCTAACCTATCTACCTATCTATCTATTTATTATTATATAATGATAAATAAAATATAAGATTATAAAGTACAAAGTACTTACAGATTAGATTGTGTTGTGAGATTATTAAGATTATTATGTTATAAATATTTAAATCTAAATAGATGAATAGATGGATGAATGGATGATGGATGAATGAATGATGAATGAATGGATGGGTCGAAGATATATATAAAGATGTCTTTTGTTGATTAACGTCGCGAACTAGTTTAGTGCGCTTTCTGGGGTATGTGGGATATAAATAGCTGTGCTTTTTTGGTGTGTATGTATGTATATATTGATGTTATATTAAGTTTTATATTTTCGCTAATCGCCAAGGTTAGGTAAAGCACAAATTATCAAATAAAAGCTGGGCATGAAAAGAAATATTATATTCATCATCTACCGAATCTCCTTTATCATTTACTTATTTATCCTCTTGGTTTCTTCTGACTATGCCTCTGCCTGTCTGTGCCCAAAGCCTATGTTTACTGCCCAATTTACGCATGCACAAATTAGCTCCCTTTGCCATGAACCACGATTCCATATCTGAAATTTGGGAAAGTATATACCCAGCGTAATGAACTTACCAAGCAAAACCGGCCAACCAAGGTAGCACAGTGAACCAACTATCACGAATTACCGCAAAAGGGATGCATATGACGCCTGGAGGTCGCTTAGACATCATACATACGATTTCTCGCTTCGAGTGCACCTTTGATAGCTATTCATGAGTTAGCAGCCATATGACATCTTCGATGCCCCTCTCCCCCAATACAAAAACGCATCAAAAAGTTTAGATAGACTTACCATCACAACTATCCTTAGCATCACCAAAAAGCATCCTCGTACCCGGCATATAGAACATTGGATTAACCACATCCGCATATCCACTGGCCATACCTCTCTTCATAACAATAACTTGTTTGCTCTTCCACGCATGTAAAACAGGCATACCGGCAATACTAGAACCTGGTTCAAGAGCAATAGGATTGACAGTATCATTTGCGCCAATGACAAGTGTTACATCTGTTTCTCCAAAGTCATCGTTAATCTCGTCCATTTCAAGAACAATGTCGTATGGAACACTAGCTTCTGCGAGAAGGACATTGCATTGACCAGGCATACGGCCAGCAACGGGATGAATGGCAAATCGGACGTTGATGCCTTTACTCTTCAACATTCGAGTGATATCACTGATAGCATACTGAGCTTTTGCAACTGCCATACCATATCCAACGACAATGATGACATTTTCGGCGTTTTCAAGGGATTCCACGACTTCATCAATATTGGTTTTGGTGACTTGTCCTTCGATTTTATGCTCGGTCTCCGCGGTAGGAGCTATTCCTCCGAAAAGAACGTTTCCGATGGAACGATTCATCCCGACACACATGATAGAAGACAGAATAGAACCACTAACTCCTATCAGAGAACCGACTGTCGTTAACAATGGCATGTCGAGCATAAAGCCTTCAGATACTATCGCAAATCCAGAATACGCATTGAGTACCGTAATGACGACAGGCATATCTGCTCCACCAATAGCAGCAGTAGTTGTGTAACCTTTGATGAAACTCAGAACTGCATTACCTCCCAAGCAGCATGCAGCAATGACTGGCGCCGCGGGTGCAAATGTAATGAAAGCTGCCATGTTAGCCATGTTTAGAGCAAGCAGAGTAGAATTAACCGAATGTTTAGGACCGGGAAGCCTAATTGGCTTTGAAGACATCCGACCTGCGAGTTTGAGGTACGCTACTATAGATCCGGTAAATGTAACGCCACCTAATAGATATTAGTAAACATGGTGCATTATCTGATAAACATTCGCTCACCAATAAGAACGCCCATATATCCAGCTACGAGGTGAAGTTGTGATATATCTCCAATATCTGCCATGACTGATCCAAAACTGGTTAAAACAGCAGCAAGACCAACCACGGAGTGAAGTGCCGCGACAGTTTGAGGTAAATCAGTTGCTGTAGTACGGCGCCCAATTCTCAATCCTATCATGAATGAAAGTCAGTTGATTAATCTCCTAACTCGCAAGGACACACAGTTACTTACCAATTATGGCTCCACAACCGGTTACAGCAGCAAATTGTGCAAGTACTTCAACAGGGAATCCAACTGCGGCTAGAGATGCGAGTATGCCTACTCCAACACCCAAAATACCTAAAAGATTACCTTGGCGCGCCGTCGTTTGAGAAGCGAGACCAGACAATGATGCTATTGAAGTTAGAGGTTGTGGCAATAAGAAAGGAAGAAAAAGTGAAGTTACCAATGCACAGAAGACTGCTAGCAATATAACCTGCTTGAACAAGCCCAGCCATACCAGTAGATGCAGCGGCTATATACCCAGCACCAAACACAACAGCAGGTACAGCATACAACCATGGATATTCCTTTGGATCAGTGGGTCCTGTAAGCAGTTAGCTAAGACAACCTGGAAAATGAGTGTAGGACTTACGCTTGAACATATCTAACATTCGCTTTGTAATGAGAAAGCCGCCAGAAACGTTGACAAATGCCAGCATTACAGATAAAGCACCGAGAGCTTGAGGAATAGTATGTGGTACAAGACCACCTCCCATGATGAAAAAACCACCTACACCAACCATGCCTGAGATTGCATTTGTAACACTCATGAGGGGAGAATGTAATGCCGGGGCAACTCCCCATACAGTTCGATAGCCGATTAATCCAGCCAATGCAAATGTGAATACATTGTTCATGAACAAAGGTCCAGTTGCTTTACCAAGAAGAAGTGCAAGGCTCATTCCACCAGTGATAGCCCCCACTTCTCGTGTTTGCTTCTGCCAGGGTGTCAAAGGTACAGAATTAACAGCTGAAACTTTAGAATCGATAGCCGAGGCAGCCTTTGGCGCTGGAGGTGCTGGTCGTGGTGCTGTGGGTATAATTTCCCCATTGTGAGTGACGATGGAACCGCGAACAACTTCATCCTTGAGGTCAATTCCGAATTGTTTTTCCTCGGGGGCAATAGAAAGAAGGAACTTGGTAATGTTATTCGAGTACAAAGTGGAGGATTGAGTCGGAAGCCGAGAAGGAAGATCAGTATATCCTAAAATGAGATTAGTTTTGCATCTGAAAGCATCGAATCATATCACAAACCTATAATTTTGACTCCTTTATGTTCAATCAATTGACCTGGAACAGTAACATCACAATTACCACCTGCCTCGGCTGCCAAATCAACAATGACAGAGCCGGGTTTCATTGCTGCAACCATCTGTGAAACTAGTCAGATTTTTTCTGACAGTATTGTATCATTGAGAACTTACATCCTCATGAATCAATTTAGGGGCAGCACGGCCTGGAATTAATGCAGTGGTAATGATAATATCAACCTCACGACATTGTTCCATGAATAATTTCTTTTCGGCTTCCATGAACTCTTTAGACATTTCTTTGCCGTAACCGCCGGCGCCAGATCCATCTTCTTTGAAATCTACCTCGATGAATTCGGCACCTAATGATTGGACTTGCTCACGTGCAGCTGATCTGGTGTCAAAGCCTCGTACGATTGCTCCCATGCGTCGGGCCTAATTAGGAAACCCGTCAATACTCATGTCACAAAGTAGAATCAAACACTCACTGTTGCAATGGCACTTAAACCAGCCACACCAGCACCAATGACGAGCACTTTACAAGGAGGAACCTAGATATATTAGTGAAGTGGAGTAAACGCGGATAGCCAAGTAAGTACCTTTCTAAAAGTCACTTGATTAGTCTAAATCACTAGCAACTTATGGCATTACTTACCCAGCAGCGGTGACTTGACCCGTCATGTACCGACCAAAATGATTAGAAGCCTCTAAGACAGCTTTATAACCAGCAATATTAGCCATAGAACTAATTACGGTATTGTGTTAGCTTTTCTGCTTCCAAGCGCTGCATGAAAGGCATGCATACCTCAATGCGTCAAAAACTTGAGCTCTCGAAATTCTGGGAATCATATCCATCGCAAAAGAAGTAACTTCTCTCTGTGCCAGTTTCTCCACTACATTTTTATGGACCGCTGGGTACAAGAACGAGATAAGAGTAGCATTGTTCTTGAGAGAATCGACTTCATTATTAGGTTCCTCCACAGTTGGTGCGCGGACCTTTAATAGAATATCACTCTCTGACCAAACACTCTTCCTATTTACTATCTTAGCTCCCGCCGTTTCGTATGCCTCGTCTGTAAACTGGGCTTCGGCTCCAGCACCTCGCTCAACAAGAACTCGGGAGAATCCTTTCTTAATCAACAACTGTGCATTTTGTGGAGTAACCGCAACTCGCTTTTCATTTGGGTACGTTTCGCGAGGTATGCCAATTGTCAAATTCGAGTAGGGAGTAGTGATTAGATCCGGAGTAACAGCATTAGAGGAAGCTGTAGAAAGAGATGCAGTATTTGGGACGGCAGATGTGGTAGAAGAAGCAGTTGTCGATGTAAATCTCTTGTACTTTTTCTGGCTTGTTGGATAAAGTGATCGTAAGTGAGTAGCTATGAAAGGACATTTTAGTCTCAATCAAGTAATTGATAGACGAAGTAGTGAGCTAGAATGAACGTGAGGAATGGAAACATACCAAGATGGCCACCAATTTTTGGACCTGGCAAGAGTACTTCTGAATAATTATTGGCACGACACAATCTCAGTATCGGCTTCATTGTCGAAGGCCAGGTCGTCTTTCAGACCCGCATCTGTAATTGTCGAAGTTGTTTCTGTAGAAAGAGAAGAGTAGTTGATATATGCTGTGTTCTAGGGAAGGAAAGGAAGGATTGTTCTTATATGGTAGTAGAAGGGCTGTTCCATTCAAGAAGAAGCGATATTGTAAGTCTTAGGATTGCATGAATGAACGTCCGATCATCTGTCACAATGAATTCCACCGTGTTGTTGTACCATTTCCGAATGAATGGAAAGAGCGTTGGATGAATCAAGTAGATGGTGTGGTATTGATATTGTTCGGATTGATCGTATCATATATATGAGACGGAAGAAGGGTGCAACGTTATCGTAGCTAAACTGGGAATACATCCATGGTTACCTACCTATCTACCTAAACAGGCTGATATGTTGGATCTTTATGTATGGAATTGATGAATCGATGATTCGATGATACTTTCAACTTTCCAATGAAACCCTTCTTTGCCTACATAACAGGCAATTTAGCTTCCATCATAGGATTAGATTGACTAACGGCCCTTGTTATTCCATACCCGTAAGCTACGCACCGTAGTTATTCCTAGTTATTCTTAGCTATTTTCCCCGCAATGGATTCACATTTCCCCGCATTCCTTTCAAATCAATCATCCATTTCATTTATTGATTGACCGAGAAAACCACAAGGCAAGAGGAGGCCGTCTTTGGTCTTTGGTTGGTGATACAAGAGGAAGAGAAGAGAGTAAAGAAGAGAAAATGAAAAGCTTGGAAATGTGGTGAAATGGAAATAAAAAATCATCCGACCAGCTATGAAATATGATAGAATCATCAATCATAATACACACATTGATTGATTCTATTTCCTACTGGATTATTGAAGGTCCGATTGATGATGCAGTGAGATGAAGAAATGCAAGCCTCCCCAATGCTGCACGACAGAATAGAATCTTCTGTGCACAAAGCCACGGAATGAAGTAGTACGTACGTACACGTGATACATTAGACAATCTAGAAGCTGTTTTCGTACTCAAATGCTACATTTTGTTCGACAGAGTATAAGCTAGTGATGATATTTTATATGATTTTATCCTTTTGCATATCCGACATGGCTGCGATCTTTCCTGGATTCCCATCTAAGGTTAATCCAACACGTGATGCCCGCAATCCACGTTTCCTCACTGCTATTATCCATGAACCTTATCGCTACGCCTTCATTTCTTATCAACATCAGACTTTTGACGAAACTCCTCAAACGCCAAAGTTAATTGGAAATACCTGCCCTCCTCTTTTTCGAGCAATCGCTACAATTCCGGAACTTCGTCATGGGAACGACGCTCTTCTACAACACTTCGAAGAAATTGCTCTTCCCTCTTCGCGGAGGCGATGTCCTGCGCGCAGCATCTGTCTTCCAGCATCTTACACTTCCTCTCCAATCCTTGGTTATTTATTGTATTCCAATTCATGAAGACGTGCTTCCAGATCCGCGGTGACTTTTGCGACCCCCTTCTGGATTCTATCCTCCTCCGCACGAGCGCTTGTTCGGCTGGCGTTGTTGATAGCTTCCGAGTCTCGCAAACTGGTTTCTAGCGACTTGATCTTCTCGGCACAGTTGCTATGGTCTTCCTGTACTTCTGAGAGAGCCTTTGAAGTCTCTTCTAATTCCGCGGACTTCGTGGCGAGAATTTCTGTGGTAATCGACAGCTCTCGTTCCTTTTCCGCCAAATCCGCTGTCTTCTTGGCCAATTTGGTGTTGCACTTTCCCAGTGCCTCTTGGTAGACTTGTTTGTTCTTTTGCATTTCTGTCGAAGCTTTTTGTTCCCTCGTGGTAGTAGCCTCCAAATTGGCAGTTAATTGCTCAAGTTCCTTTCTGTGTTTGCTGTCCGCGTCTAGTTTCGATTGTCGAAAGGCACGCACTCGCGCTGTCGCCTCTTCTTGAAGCTTCTTTACTGTTTCTTGCAACTCCTTCGTCTTGCGTTCCGCTTTCTCTTTTGTTGAACGCAATTCTGAGGCCTCTTCCGAGTGGCTGCGCTCTCCACATTCCAGTTTTTTTAATTTCCGCATTCTCCTCCTGCAGCGCGTCATTCCTCTTTACAGCTCCTCTTCTTAACTCCGAGAGTTCTTGGTTGATGGCCTTTCTTTCTTCTCCTGAACTTTCAACTCCCCTTTCACAACCTCTAACCTGCCCTCTGCGACCTTCAATCTGACTTCTAAACGATTCAGCTTGCCGTCGAGGTCTTCCACTTTGAATTCAAGTTCCTCCACTTCTTTTGCTTTCATACAGTATTGATCAATATATTGTTGAGTACTTTTGTAGCGAGTGGCGAAATAGTTTTGGTTTGTCAAGCTCATTGAGGAGCTTGAATATAGACCATGGACATCTTGCTTGGATGGAGATGATTGATGGAATATTATATCTAACCATTTTGTGATCAGACCTTTCATTCTCTTTCCCTAGAATAAACTTTAAAAGCAATGTCTAACTTAACAAGAGATCTCATGAAGGATTTATCGGATTGCCACCTACAACATCGATATCTAATCGATATTTTCACCTTTTAGAATGTGAAACCAAATGGCTGTCGTCTATTAGTATAGAACATAATAACCTTTTGTCCATACTCAATACTGTGTTTGATGCACTATCATCCCAACTTCCTGAATTAAATACCACTTTGTCTATTCTGAACAAAGTCATTCCACTTACTCCACCTCGAAGTCGAGAGTGTATCCCATCATTACATCCCCCAAGAAACGTCAGTAGAACTCTCTCGTCTGATCGAATAACACGAGCACTTCCTTCCATCTACTTTTCAGAGCGTAGAATAACATACACGCAGCTTCGTCATCTAGCACAGTCCGTGGCACTAGCCATGTTAATATCCCTCCAAGTTCTATAAACTTCTTTTACATAGTCCTTCAATCAAGCAAGAAGATTTGAGCATCGGAATATCTAACAATCTGGTAAAGTTTCCAGATGTAAAGCACTATTCGTGATTCTCAAATTTGTCAAAGTGGGAGTACGAAAACATGCTATAGTACTCGCACACTTAACTCAAAATCACGTCCACATGGTGCTTCACCATTTATTGGAGATGAATATAAGTAAGCTCTTGTCGCCGAACAGCTACATGTGTACAATCGGTCAACTTAAGGAAAAGCAGAAAGTTGCGCCGAGGTCACTTCGCACCCCACGCTATTGAGGACATTATCTGAGAGCTTTGTAAAGATAATGAGAAACCTAGAAGGCCTAAACTCTCCTTGAAAGTAAACCAAAAGAGAAATGCTGAATTCTCTTCAATAAACTGAGAGGATGCAATGCGTGACTAAAGCTTTCATATACATATCATATACACATGCTTACTAGAGCTGTTTGAAACAAATCCAGCAAACCAATCACAACATTTATATGATGCTATTGATTGTCGAAAAGTTTCTCTGCCTTGCCAAGTTTGATCATTTGGTTCATATAAACGTAGAGACATCTTGTTTGAGTTGCATGCAGCGACATAGGTAATTGGACTTAAGTAACAAGCGACAGTATGCTAAAAACAGAAACCTCAAAGCAAAAGTGTTTTATCTCAAACTTTCGTGGCAAATAACAAGAAACAGCAAAACCAACGCCATACGCAAACAAGACTCCTCTATCTAAGTTTCCCCCCTCCGATGTGCTCAAAGTTGAGCACATTTTGGAGTGGATAGTAAATCAACGCAGACCAATCAAACCAAAAATCACAACGACAAACCGATTAAAAGAGCGACAGACAAAATCACAAACATTCATACCTTTCGCAAGATAATTAATTCTGTGTATTGGAACCACTTCCAGCTGTCCTTTCTGGCCGTCTTCTTCTCGGGTCAGCTGATTCGTCTTGGCCCCTTTTTGTACTCTTGCTCCGTGGTGGTCTTCGATTATCACTACTCGAATTTTTGTCTTGGTTTGACTCCGGCGAGGTCGGTGGCACGCTACTGATGGAATCTCTCGCCTGGTGGTCTCGTTTTCTTGAGGACTCTGCAACAGGGGGTCGGCATGTAGAAGGCTCTTGTCTCTTCCCATCTCTGGAAGAGGATGCAGGTACTCTCCCTTGACGTATTGGTAGAGGTGTTGGGTATTCGGGACTGGAACTTGAACCATATTTTCTCGAGGGATCTATTTCATTGGATCTTCTGCCAGCTGTCCTCGGGTTTGACGGTACATTGAGAGCGGCGCTTGGAAGTAGTGAAGGCTGCGTGCTAGGGGTCTGACGTCGTTCTCTTGTATCTCTGTCCCTGGGTCTATCCCTTTCGTCCTGTGAAGATTCTCTTGAATCTAATTGTCGCGCGGGCCGACTACTTGTCGCTGCGGAGGTTCTGTTTCCACCCCTGGAACTCTCTCCTACTTCGGCAGGTTTTGGTCGTCTTCCAGACTGGCTATCTGATGTATCGTTCCTACTTTCTCTGCTTCGAGATCTATCGCCTCTTCTATTATCAGTTGGAGGTCGGGATCTCGACTCAGGTGTTCGTTCTCTAGATGTTCTCGGGGCTGCAGATGGAGCCCTATCACTTTGCGATGGAGGGTCACTACTTGTAGTAGGTGCATAGTCCGAACCATTCGGATTAGCCTTAATCATATCGAATACAACCTTCAAGACATCAGCATCGCAATCCAAACCCGGATCCTTATATTGTTCCCATGTCCGTTGGTCTGGGTCCCACATTCCCACCAGCTTAGACCTTTTCATATCTCGTGTCTTTTCCATAATCCATACTCTCATAAGCGTCGACGCACATGTGAGCGCATATATAAAAGGTACGTTTGGATTGTCCTCCAGCCAATCTCGACAGTATCTTTCCACTTGCTCCTCCAGCGCCCTCATTCTACCGGGTGTCATATCATCCCTATCTTCTGGATGCCTTTTTGCCTCGACCATCATCAAAGCCACCTCACTCCAGTGAGTATCAGAGTAATATAACATACTATCCACTTGCCTTTCTGGACCTTTTCGTGGGACAATTCCCACTTGTGATTTAAGCACAAATCGCTCTTCGCGAAATCGGCGTCTGAGGAACCTCTCAATGAAACCCACTGTCGCAGATTCTTTTGCTCGGTTCCCGCGAATATCATAAGCTGCTGCTGCTTTGAGGTAGCTTAATTCGAGGCGACGTTCAATTAGTCCATGGTCCCTCCAAACGGGCCTGTCGTTTGCATCTTTTCCATTCACATAATACTCCCATTTTGCTTTAGCTCTTTCGTGAGCCGTTGCCCTTTTTGTATCTTCGAGGTCGATTCTAATTCCATCATACCATTCCACGGCCCGTCTTCTGGCTTCCTTTTGTTTTTCTTTTATCGCGGGATCCACAGGCCTATCTGCTAATGGAGACGGCGCTCTCCTCCAGTTAGACGAAGACATTTTCAGTAGTAAGGAAATAGCAGACTATCCTGTGATCGAGGGTCAGTATACATGATAGACGCTTTTCCGCTGTTCCACCAAACCCCAATCAAGGATGGGATCCAAGGAATTGACCAAGTTGCATTGAACTCACAAATCTGCTTAAATTGTATTTGATGAAGGTCTTCAATGCTCTTGATATGGGAAAATGAAGTCGTCTCTTGATTGAAAATATTGAACTGAGTATATTCTGTTGGCAAGTCGTATGATGAGACTATGATCTGAATTAATCAAAGTCACCGTCGATTTAGTCCTCTTTATACTGAACTCCCAACGCTCCATGATGATAACATCCAACAAGTACATGCCGCTACGCAAAGGTCCTACCCGCAATCATTGGGCCTAGTACAATTTCCAACAATCTTCACGTTTATCCTATTGTCCAAAGTACTGGGCAGAACCATGTGGCAGCTGTAAGGAACCAACATCAATACAATAACACTCTTGACGAAATTCAGGACGCAAAATAAGTCTCGTAGAATTATTATGACTAAATTTGGCCAGTCCTCCATCCGAGGGTAATTGCGTAATGGACAATATCCATCCATTTTATTATGTAAAAGACACAAATGAGGTCTTCCAGAAGGTTGTCGAAAATTGGCCTTGATATTTTTGCTAAATTTAGTTTGTTGAACCATAGACTTGACCGCATGTGCTCGCTCTCATCGTATTTTGCAAACAGGACGTGATGGGTCTCTAACAGACAACCCCAAAAACCAACCGTAGTCGCTTGTATAAAGGTTTATGTGTAGTGGGTCTATAAGCAGGCTATGGTGTTGGAGTGTTGGACGGTGCGACCTTACATAGCGGGTAATTAGTCAATTGCAAGCGAGAGGAAAGAGATGGACAATAGGATACACAGCTGAATGTGGAAAATTGAAAGTGTAAGCTGAGAAGAGCTATGCTTTTTTCATTGAATAAATATTAAATAATTTGCCGTTAGAATAATAAGGTTGGATAATGATCTATAATGACGACTTGGAACGAACGACTGACAAACATTCTACTTATTTTTCATAATTTTTCGTTGCTTTGTAAAACTACCACATCCATCAATCATAATGAGATTATCCATCACAGCCCACTAGGAAGCATCAACATCAATACAGCCCTCAAAATCATTAACCCGTATAGCTCGAATTAAATCTCAGAATTGGTCCTAGCCATGTATCATAATCCCCAATCTCCCCTACCTTTCCACCCCATCTCAGCACACTTGCGAAAAATCGATAGTCACCATCTCCCACATTATAACTAATTCCATCATCACCAGTAACTTGTGCACTCGTCCAGTACTGGATATAATTACCTGGCTGTATAGCGCCACTTGCTACCGTGGCCGTGCGATTGGTGTAAGTTCCCAAAGATGGATATCCAAAAATCGACGACTTGGGAGTAGATTTGGAAGGAAGATATGGGAAAGGTTGAGATATGTTGAATGCGTATGTATTAGCTGTAATATTTGTATTGGCGGGTAAAAGATCAAATCGAAATGCAAGTGTATATTGTAGTGGGATATTAGCAGCTATGCCATATTTTCTGGTGGGATTGACCTCGAGGAACCCGGTATCTTTTTCCGGTGCTCCTGCAGAGTTGAAACAAGCAACTTGGATGACCGAGATGTTTGATGCGTTGAACATGGAATAAGGTGGTCCAATATAGGGGACGGTGTATGTTTCTCCGGCAGAAGAGCTGACTTTGATGAAACCGCCGAAGACGGGACGATTTGATGCAACGATGCCAGTTGGGGGGATAATGGAGAAATCTATGGTTCTAGACTCACCACCTGCGAGAGTAACTGTAGGGGTGGGGAAATTGCCACTCCCATAAAGCGCAATTTGGTTGTATACCCGTCCAGATAATTGGCCATCTGTGTAACCGGCACCAACATGAGATAGAGTGTAGGTCTTACTAGATCCTGATGTGTTCTCAATTGTGATATTTGCAGCACCGAACTTAGTATGTGTACTATCATCCCCAAGAACGATCTGTCCGGGAGAAATTATGGTTTGCGCATAGATAGCATCATATGCGTTGATAAGACCCGCACCCTGTTGTGCGGTCGCAGAAAGAATCGTACTATTCCAGACCCAATTGACAGGCGTAGCGGTGGTTTGGAGTAGATTCAATATTTGAGATGTGCTAGCGGTGGGAAATTGGGACTTAACAAGAGCAAAGCATCCTGCGACGTAGGGAGTAGCCATTGAAGTCCCAGATAAAATTGCGTAATTTGAATTTCCCCCCAGGGGATAGGTCGAGAGAGTATGTCCACCAGGTGCAGAGATTTGTGGTTTTAAATCGTAGGTGAAATACGTCGGACCGAAATTCGAGTAATAATCAACCAACCCTCCTGAGTGTTGCGGAGGGCTCACGAATTTGTTTCCCGCGAATGTTAGAGTGTATTTAGGAAAACCTCCAACAGAGCCATAATTTCTAACAAGGGTGATTCCATCATCGGTGTTAAGATTGATATAGTGTATTGTGCCAAAGAACGAAGGAGTGAAGACATTATACTCGAGTAAATAAGAATTTGCAATGTCTGAATTGTAACCCATGACATAGACAGGTTTTACTTTACTTGAACTCCAATCCGAAGCAATCGAATTCGGATTGCAGTAAGTAGTCGTTTCAAATGCCTCGAAAGCAAAGATTGTGACATTTAAAAGACCACTTTGATTGACGGTATTGAGGGCATTAGTCCATATTGAGCTATCACACCCGTCGGATAAAAGATAAACATATGCAGGACCAGTGAGATTAAGTGACCAAACAGATGCATAACCGAGAGTGGAATTGGCAGAATCTACCGCCGGATAAACAAGAGGGAAATCTCTGTTTGCAACAGCTCCTACAGCGATGGCGCCAGGTTCTGTGGAAGGATAATCTGCAGTGAATAACTCTGTAGCATATTGACTTAGAGAGCCTTCGTTGCCGAGTGCAACGATCACAGCAATGCCAGCTTGGGTAATGCTCTGTATAACAGAAGCCAATGGATCTTGGATCGAAGGAAACTCCGTTCCGACTGCAAGAGACATGCTGATGATATCAACGCCATCTTCTTGTGCTTTCAACATGCCGGCCATAATGGTGTCACTACCACCTGCATTTTCTCAGTCAAAAGTACGGTACATGTAGAGATTGGCTTCAGGAGCGACACCGCTGATTGGAAAATAGCCAGTTTTAGATATGGGATCCATTCCAAGAATACCTAACGAAAATTAGCTTTTCGTTAGACGGCGGAGGGAGTAGAACGTTCTCACCTGACACGTGAGTTCCATGCCCTCCAGTGAGACATGTAGATAAAGGATCTGAATCCTCTCCCAAGGTTCCGTTGTCGTATACAAAAGAGTATCCACCAGAAATTTTGAAACCAGTTCCAAATCCCCCACCTAGTGCAGGGTGGCGATGATCAACCCCAGTATCTATAATCCCAACCTTGATTCCTTTGCCTTTGATACCCTTTGCATGTAGCTTATCGACACCACCCATCTCGAGAGCCGAGGCCAAATCTCCTGTTCCAGTCAACACTGATTGCCTTTTTTGTACAAACGGAAGATCTGCATCTGAACTATTCGAGCTCGTGGAATTCGAAAGTACACCAGGCCGAGGCACCTGGTAAACTGGCCAGACATCCACTACTCCAGGGATTTCCAAAAGCTGTCGTTGCAAGTCCTCGTTGGTGCCACTTTGGGTGACAGATATGGAAAGGCCTATGAATGCTTTAGAGTCGAACTCGTGGCGGACATCGTAGCTGATTGATGCCGCACGTTTGTGGAAGATATTGCGACGATCTCGTCTGGATACAGACGTGCCAACTTCTTTTTCCAGTTTAATGATGAAAGCCTTATCAACTATGCTGGCTTTCGAATATGTTGGACTACTATCCGTGTTTCTGTATCTCAAGTTATTTTCAGGTACATTGACTCCATTTACAGCAATGGCGAAGGCTAGTAATAATGAAAAGAGAACCATTGTTCAGGTTCTTCGTAAGGATCTAACTATCTTTATGACAGTCACTTTGTACGAACGATAAGTAGTGGATGAACCGCCTTTATAGCTTACATGTACTTGACAGCTCTCGACTATCACATCTTCCGATGTCGAGGGGAGAGTACAACAGTCTAGACGATTTCAGACAGGTACCGCTAGCTTTTTGATCTAGCTCGCGCCACATAATTGTGGAGGGGGGGTGTTTGAGAATGGTTGTTTGTAGATTTGGGATGCTCAGTGCCAACGCCGTGAATTAACATGATTGGATAGAATTTAAGGTCAAGGTCGTAATTGAACCTCATTGGGAGTCCAGCAATTTCAATCTGGGTAGATATTGTATTTAGAACTGCATGTCAGTGAAGTGATTTTACGCAGAATCTCATGCATGTGAGCTGGAAGCATAGATGATACTAGGATATAGACCGGAAAAGGTTAGAGCATCACAAGCCTTGTAGATGAAAAAGTGGAGATAGCAGTATGTGAGATTAAGCTTTGTCTGCATCTTCCTTCCAGACTTAAGAGATCTCGTCCAATCCGGACTATGCGTTGAAATTTTGTTGCTTTGAAATGGGGGAAGATAAATCTCACGACAGTCATCAATGTCTAGATAAAAACCACAACCTTGACCGAGCGTAAGGATTTGACCAATCGCAAAGTATTGATGTTGTGCTGAACAACCTCGATTGAGACAGGGGTCTTCATGTTTATATATAAAAATGGAACCGAATGGGCTGATCCTCTCCTATCCACTGGGACTGAAGCGGGCACTTCATGCATCTTATAGCAAGAAGAGAAGGTGTTATATACACCGAAGACCGTACTTCACAACAGTAAAATGCATTCGATAAGGAAAGTGATAGATCTTTCAGAACAGAGATATATCAACTTGATTTATGTAACTGGTTAGATAAGTGCACTTATCAATTTCTCATGTAGATACAGTTACATGGACGAGATATCTGCTTTAGAACTATCATAAATAAAGACATCTATCAGGATGGCATGATTCTAATCGATGCAAGGAGGAAAAACGATATCTATCATTTCAAGCTCCAGCAGACGATATTGAACAAGTCGACACGACAATAAGCAACATCATACCCTGATATTAATGGTAGAATGCAAGATTTGATTGAGTATTAAAATCGGAATAAGTTCGACCTTGATTATTAACATATAGTCATCAAACCTTTTCTCGAGATTTAGATGGCGCCATGCGGTTCGGATAGGAATACCCGCAATGACAAAACAATCTAGGCTCTTTAGGGAATCCATGTTAACAACCTAACGCTTCTGCATAGTCCCCAGCTAATATTGAGAGGCCTTTCAATGCCCGACACACAAAGCTTGCATTGATCTTTGGAACTCGTCTGACAAGGTAGAGCTCGTCTTCGGATGCAGCTGTGCCACATGTTTGCATGAACACTGTAGATCAATTCCTCAAAAATGCTTCTATCTGCTCGTGGAGCAGCATGCTTTAAGTCTCTAACACACGGCTCCAGCTGGACCTCTTCAACACCGAAGAAATTCAAAGGGCTCAGAATCTTAGTCTGCCGCATAAAATATCCGTGGATCCACGATCTTTCAATCTGGGCTCGCAACATACGTGGATAACGTGCTAGGCAGAGTCGTGATTGCACATACAGCCGATGAACTATAAGATGTTTTTGAGACAGATTCTGGAGCAGAATCGAGTCTGATATCAATCTGCAGCTCGGCTTCCTAAATCCGGTAATAATACATACCGGCACCAACTCCGAGCAAGGTGATAGGGCTGACTCACGTACCTGCATCTGTCGTCGTGTTGATACAAAGCTCGCTTGAATAGACACATTTGATTGCACACGCTACAAAAATGTTGAAAATATCGGATTTCAAAGAGAACGTGGATAATGGCATATAGATTTGCTTGCGAGCGTGTCTGGAGAGTCCTATGAAAGCATTGGCAGAAAACATGTCCGCGAAGGACTCACGCGGTTGGTCTTTAACCAAATCTCGTAATTTTTTAGAAAGTTAGTACGATGTCTCATCGAGGGCAGGATCATGACTATGTATTTTGAACTTCTAGCAGGGTGGAATAGATTCACTAGGAACTTCTTCTTCTGACTATTGAGATCCCGGAGTGATGCATAAAACTCCAGATTAATCTTGAACAGTTTATTCCCAGGATAGTAGTGCAATGGAATTTGCAAGAATCAGCAAAGGCCATTCGGGGAGGATAATCGGTTTGACGGGATGATATATATCGACTTTGTAGTGATGACCTTATAATTGACACAATTCTTTGACCTTTAGAGAGTTTTCTTACCATTAACTGATGGCTCTAAAGACGCGTTTTTCACTTCCCATTTCTCCCACCCAGCCTGGCATAGATCCTCCTCTACGACTAAATCTCTCATTCGGAATAATCTCGTCACTGGTAGATCCAAAATCCATGCAAGTAATCCTGACTTTCTTACAACAGTTGTAAATAAGAACCATGATGTAGCACTCCCTGCTCCGGCTAAACAACCAACAATTACCTGTTTCGGTGTGTGATAATTCAAATAGGTTCTGCTCCAAGCTACCAGTCCGGCGTTAATCAAAACCAGCCCAGATAGGCCAATCCGGGCCGCGGTACTCAATGGTGTATGCGAAGGTGTTGGCTTTCTTGGGACATGTCGAAAAAGCAAAAACAATGTCAAGCTTATTGAGAAGAAAGCTACAAATTGAGAGTGGGAAGATGGCATTCCATAGCCTTTTCCATGCATTTGTTTCGGGCGTTCTTCCTTCAATATGCGTTTTAGAATGAAGTTTAACGCTTCACATGCCATTTGGCCACCAAACATCATGAGAATCTCGATTTCGCGCGTCGACCAAATTAGAGTGGCATATACAACGCATAGCCCTTGAGGAACGAGAGCGAGCCATGCGCAGAAGTAGGAGACTGGATCATTAGGATCCTGAGGAAGTTAGCATAGTCCGAATGGAAAAGAGAGTTGGCACATACATAATGAACATGCGTCAAGGAAAGTGAGGCTAATGGGGTCTCTGCCATGTTGATAATCTGGCACTGGGAGTTTCAAACAGATATCGCTCTCCTTGCGGACAGTTCCTTCACAGGTCAAGCTCAAAATTCGTTATCGGGGGATCTTGCTGAGTAAAAGCTGCTGCCGCATTTCTATGTAAATATCTAATTGTGATATCCACAATGGGGGTCAAATATACAAAATTTGGAAACTCGCTGGTGACTCCTCGTACTGGTATCTTGGTGGGTTATCAGCTTTAAAGCGGCTTGGCATTTATGTTAAAGCGGCTTTATAAAATAATTCCATCACCTCAAATTCCGCCCATCATAATTATCAATACACATCCGCCACCGAGAATATCTTCTACATATTTTTACCAACTTTCAGAACTATAAAGTCTGAATGTCTTGGTTGTTTCGTTCATGTTTATGACCTTGGTGGTCGAATCACTTCTACTACCTGGAGCAGAAGTTATTCTCTTGTCACCTTTGATCTATCGTTCGTCCTTTTATCTTCCATCAAGATGGAGGACCAGCGAACAGAAGAGTTTGAATGCGTCGCCGCTATCTTCCCTGAAATCGAATTTAACTCCACCGATAAGTTTCGCGCATCTATTGAACTATCTGTTAAGCCTGGAAATCCCGTCACTGTTTCGTTTCCCACTGTATCCGACGGCCTGCTGAACTTCCCTACCCCGCCATTGTCCACCAGTTCTGGTAATGAGGAGGGTAATGCTACCCAAAATCCCTTAGGTAATAATACCGAATCGCATGAGCTTACATATCTGCCATCGCTACAACTACATATTACTCTCCCAGAAGGTTATCCTGAAAACGAACCTCCGAAGTTTGAATTGTCCACAACACCGGCATGGCTTCCTCGACCCCGCCTTGATGAACTTGAGGTCGATGGAGTTCGTATGTGGGAAGAAATGGGTCATGATTTAGTGGTTTTCGCATACATTGATTCTCTACAACAAGGGGCTGAGAATGCCTTTGGTTTTGGCGAGGAGGGCAAAATGTTAGAAATTTCACAAGATGATAAGATTGCTTTGCTCGATTTCGACATCAAATCTATTCAAGAAGCATTCGACAAAGGGACTTATGAATGTGGTATCTGTCTTGGTAATTTGAGTTTTGCTTCTTGTTATACCCATTCGCTGACTGGTCTTCAGATCCAAAAAAGGGTTCCGCTTGCCACAAGATGAACGATTGCGGTCACGTCTTTTGTGTTGAATGTTTACAGGATTTCTATAACAACGCGATCAAAGAGGGCGATCTAATATCAGTCCGTTGCTTGGCTCCGAATTGCGCTAAAGAGCGGGCCGAAAAATCCACCAAAAAGTCTCGAAAGGCGAAAACTCAACTGAGTCCCAGCGAACTTCTTCAAATACCCCTTGAAAATGATGTTGTCACACGCTTCGTCAAACTCAAGCACAAAGCTCAATTGGAATCCGATAAAAATACTGTGTACTGCCCACGAGCTTGGTGTAACGGAGCTGCCAGGTCGAAGAAATATCGCAAACCAGAAGGTCTTGAGGATGATGAAAGTTCAGATGACGAATCCGATACAGAGATTAAAGGAAAGGGAAAGGAAAAGGAAAAGGGATTTGTTGCAGGGGCAGATCTTATCGCAATTTGCGAAGACTGTTCTTATGCGTTTTGCAGTCGATGCTTACAGGGGTGGCATGGAGAATTCAAAGCTTGCACTCCAAAGAGAGAGCAAGAAGAGCTTTCTGAAGAGGAAAAGGCTTCGTTGGAATACATGCAACTTCATACTACACCTTGCCCTACATGCGCCGCTCCGGTTCAGAAAACACATGGGTGCAACCACATGATCTGTTTCAGGTGCAATTCTCATTTCTGTTATCTTTGTTCGGCTTGGCTGGAGCCTGCAAATCCTTACAAGCATTTCAATCAAGAAACTACGGGCTGCTATCAACGACTCTGGGAACTTGAAGCTGGTGACGGGGACGATGTTGGGCGTGGGTTTGGTGGCGGAGTACAGGAGCCAATCATCGAGGTTCCTTTGGAAGAGGACATCGAGGAACCTGAGGTGGAGGAACCAGAGCAGGAAGTTCAGGAGCCTGCAGAAGAAATCCAGCAAGGCGAACAAGAGGAAGTAGAACGACAAGCTCCTCTAGTTCTACGTCTAAATCAGCCTCGTCAAGTTGCGCAACCTGCTCCTGCAGTTCCCGATGCCCCGCAGGCACGTCGTGGGCCACATAATCGAGGGCATCGACAGAATCAGGGTCGTGGTAATGAAGTTCCCCGTGGTCGTGCTGGTGGTATGAACAGACCAGAATTTCCACGGCAAGGAGCTGATAGAGGCCGAGGTCGAGGTCGAGGTGACATAAATGTTGATGCCGAGGATCAGGATCAACATGCAGCTAATCAAGCTTGGGTCCAGAGATTTGTACGCATGGCATTAAATGACGAAGAAGATCAATTAGAATGGGATGATGATGAAGAGAATCATGCCGCCTGGGAAATACCAGTCCGGTAATAGATATGATAATTCTTAATGAAATGGGATCAGGGGTGACGATTATGATGGTGCTGGGATAGAAATTGCATAGCAATGGCGTTACATAGTTTATTGTTTTAGATGATTGGAATATCTTGGTTTACATATTAGGGAATGGGGCGCATGAAGGAGTGCATCGATTAGGTTTAAGTCTTTAGCACAGGAAATGATCTAGCTATAATTAACAAACATCACTCGACTAGTACGAAACAAGTTTATAATGTGTTAATACTCTCGATGCGGAAAATAGCTTGATGTAAGATGTGAATTCACTTGGCAATATTGCAATTTATTGCAATATACATAGCACCAATTTTAAGTCATAAATAAAAGCTTTAGCGGACCCTCTCTATGAATAGATGTCAACATTCATCTTGAGGCACAGGCGTCGTTAAAACCAGAATATTGGATGTTCAAGAATCCAACACCCCAGGCGCTAGTACCTGAATATAGCCGATGCGATCGATGACATCATTACATCACTACATCACTACTTGACATCATAATGTTATGAACAATATATAAAGCCATATTAATCTACAATAAAAACAGATAGACTATATATCCTCTAGCATCTTAGCATCTAACCAATAACTAAAACTGACAACGCTAATAATTCCCACATATCCCAAAATGTCAACAGGCCACTCAACCACCACACCCGCTCCTAAGCATGAACCTCACCCCGATCCCGTCGCTCTCACAGCAACTCCTGAAAATCCGGACGAAGTAAACTATACACCCAACCCCAAATCATCTATCCCTCTGTCCCCTTCGCGCCAAAAGATTGTGAAAAGTATCACATCGCTATATAGTGGGAGCTGTGTGGAAGGAGGGACAGGGGAGGAAGATATGCTTATTTATGCTGAAAAGGCAATTTATGATGACCCGTGGAGTTTTTGTGATACAAGGTTTAAGATTGCGGGACAATGGTATGGTGAGTTTTCCTCCTGAGGTGGTGATGGTTGGAAGCTGTAAATGGGAGTTTGACACCTGGGGGAGTACAAAGAGGGACGAAATGTCGGGTTTAGATTTGGAGAAAAAGGATGGGAAAAGGAGAACTAACGTAATGCAAAATATAGGATTACCAATGATAATGAGTTCATCCAAGACCCTCGCCACTGAGGTCGTGAAGTCTTCAGACGACGAAATTGTGTTTAAATTGCGACAAGAATATATACCAAAACCTTTGCCAACAGGAAAGGCTGTTGATAGTATGTATCTTCTTCCCCGTTCAGTGTATCTTAGTTTATTTTCCTTCGACTCGATTCTGATCAAAAGTATGTGAATCCATAACTTACATACAACAGGTCTCGTAAGCTTGAAACTCATCCAAGAAGGAGATGAAGAGAAAGTTATTTATCATAAAGATATGTGGAATGAAAAGGATTATAACCATGAAGGGTTAGGAAAGGTGCTAAAGACGCTGAATGGAGATTATTTGACGGGGATCACGAGGCCTCCGAAAAATTTGTAGAGGCGCTATGATATTGGGCTTAAAATTAGGGGGGGTGAGGGGTAGGAGGAAGAAACTTCTTTATTTCGATTTCTCTTCAAAGTTCGTTTTAAGGCCGAGTGGAAATCATCTCTCTATGCACTGCAGGTGGTTTTCAATTGCAGTCTAGCTTGTTTTCATTATACCATTGGATTTAAAATCTTCATTAACAAGCACATTCTTTCCCCGCAGATCATTGTGACTTAGCACATGAGGCAACCCCTCGCTTTCTACTGGTAGATTTGATCTATCATCCCATCTCGATCTGCACAGTCTCGCAACGAGACTAGATCTTACAGAGCTCGAAACTGCACTCTCTTGATGTTTTGAGTAACTTTCGTCTTCTACCATGTTCTTGCGGAGCAACCATGATGAAATTAGTCGGTACATTTAGCAGCAGCGGTGTTGCGATATCAAGCCTTTGTCCTTGAACAAAAGCAACGTTTGTTCAAGCTATTTTTCATGAGAGTCAGTGCTTAAGGTTTTTCTTCCAGAAGATACTTGGTCACATCCCTGTGATATCTAGAGACCACTTTCAATATCGTCTCTCTCTCAAAATCATAATACGTCGATAGCAGATGGCAGATAGCAAGGCAAACGTACAATACTTTCAGCGCTGTTTAAGACTACTTTATCGGCACAACAGGGAGCAGGACTCTGCTTCTAATGTCCTTCATCATGCCATTCAATCAACTGAAAAGCTTCCTTGTGATAGAGAAAACGGACTCGACAATCTCTATACTGAAAGAAACACAATAAAACGTGAAACACGGAATAGTCGCCTGCGTTGCAAAGGAAGATCAAAATGAAGTAGAGCCAACCAATCAACACCTACCCCCCAATATCAGTCATCCCTATCCACCGATTTTCAAGTAACCCTTTCTCTCCCCTCCAAAGAACCACATTCCCCTCGCCTCTTACTCCACATCTGCATCCCACCCCATCCCATCCCATTCCTTTACACACGCCCCCCTTGCAAATGAACCGACCCATCCCCCGAAAATCTTCCAATTCTCCATCTCAAACGGCCCCCGTCTCACCATCCATCTCCGTGCACCAATTCTCCGAGTCTCCACTCTCTCCTTCCCTTCCGTCCCCTTCTCACAGTATCCTGTGCATAATCCCACCGCGCAAAAGGAAGCTTAAGGCGAGTTTTTCCGCACTTTCAGAGGGGCAAAAAAGTAATTAACCTAATATGAATAGGGCTGCGAACAGATCGACGTTTCTAGACGTTGCGAGTGCTAGGGGTGCGGGATGGGTGGTGAATGGATTACGAGGGGGTCTCTATTTAGAGATTTAGAATCTGTGTCTAAGAGATAAAATGGAAAGGATTGGCGTTCTGGAATGCTCGAGAAGTATGGGAGAAGAATCGTTTGTGGAAGGAATGGATGTGATCGGCAAATTATGAAAATAGAGTTGAAATTGTGAGATTTTGTGATTTTTGTAACGTATGATTTCTGTTATTTCTCTAGTAGATAGCGAATCTAAGTAACATTATCACAGCTCAGACTCACTTCTTATCTTTGTGATCTGATCTATCTATCCCAAGATCTGCCTTCCAGTACTTTATCTCTTTCCCTCCCAAAACTCGAGTCGAAGAGAAGAGAAAGTCAAAGATGAAACATCATGCCTGGAATAGACATCTAGGAGGCTAAGACTGAATTCGTCCGAGTTGCGAAAAGTTTGGAATTTCGATGTAATGTTTTCATAGTGTGCAATAGCTAGCAGTAGTGGGTGTCTGATCTCACCTATCGGATGGAAGGGCCAGTTTTTGGATGAATTTACTATTTCGGATATTTCCCTGCTACTTTTGGTTCTGAGAATTCTCAAGATAGAGAACGAGAGAAGTTTGAGGTTGAATGACAGGATGTCAATAGTATTGCAGGAAATGGACTTGGTGGACTCTGAGTAGAAATATTTTTTTGCAAGAAATTCCAAGATTAGTATCTAACCGGAATCCGAGTAGTATCATCTCATGATGATCGATTCACTAAACGAGGTAGAATACAATACGATAGCGGGCACCATTCACCCGATCAAGTCTATCGTCTTATCATAACTTTCATTTTCTCGTCTCTCCTTCGCCATGCGCTTCTTATGCGATATTCCCAAGAAAAGACCATCCAAAATTTATCTTATCCTGATCTTTCATCCTCATCCGCAGCCACAAACTTTGGCAGCACTATAATGAAAATTTATGCTACTTTAGAACTGTAGAATACACAAAGCGTATATGATATCTAACAAAAGAAATACCCATCCATCCGAGGAAGATTTTCCTGTTACTTGTCGTAGGTAGCAATACCACGCCGTATATAAACGCCACAGAACAATCGTGAGGTCATCTTACCAGATTCCAATCATCATATTCTTCCATACCCAAAGACCCTAATAATTCGCACCAAAAAATATTTAAAACATCGAAACCCGAACAAGCTGGTATCATTAGATTCGAAGAACTCCTTTTCCCAACTGACTCCATCTTTTTCCCCTTTCCCCTACTTCTTTATACAAACGAATTTCGACCAATCATTTGTCACGCTCAGGTAGAAAAGGCTGATTATATCCATTCGCCACTGCTTCCTTGTCTTAGTCTTGACTCTCGACGGTTGAAATCCGTTCTAGTGGGAATGGTTCTCACAGAACCTTTTCGTTGAGGTAAATCTCCAGGTGGTGTGTAAACAGTTGGACTAAGCTGAAAGCTTGTATCAGAACCCTCTAAGCGTTCGATTGCTGGCTGTTTAGGGGTAGAGGGTTTCGGTATCATTGGTAGGGTCTTATTGATCAAGGGTGGAGATTGTTGTGGAGACATAGAGTGGGGAGAATATGATATGATAGGGGATTGTTGTCCTTGAGTGGTGATGTTTGTACTGACGAGAGGAGAATTTCGGAAGGGCGAGCGAGGTGGGATTGGAATGATGCTTCTAGTGAGGTTTGTCGTCTGTAGTGGAGGTAGATGAACTCTAGATGGAGCAGTTGTGGTTTTCGGGACGAGATTGAAGTTTGATGTAGGAGCGTAAGTTGTTGGTGGGAGAGCAGGAGCTTGGACAGTAGTTGCAGGAAGTGCAGTCGCATTATATGTTGTTGCTGGGAGGGCGAAAGGGAGAGTTATGGGAATGACTGGAGGAGGTGGTGCTTGCGAGAAGCGAATCCCGATTTGAACTGTTGCGGATGAGCCTACAGAAGAGCGTCTTCTATGTCCAATTCTGCCATGAAGTGGTGGAGGTGGAGCCAGATCCGAAAGATCGCTAATATCGTATACTGATTCCGAAGCAGATCTGTTCATGTGGGGAGGTATTGAAGCGTTAGGGCTCTCGGGAGCTGGTGTTGGGAAAAGAGAGTATGATTGTTTTCTCATATGTTCGGAAGGGAAATTCTCGGTGGGAGTAGCAGGGATTGTTAGCGATGCCATTGGGTTAATGACATAAGATGGTAGGAGATTTGGCTTCGTCGGCGAATAAGTAGGTGGTTGTAGAACAGGCAGGTGGGCCATGCTAATGGAGAAGCTTTTGTCTGAAGAGATCAAATTCTTTTGGCTATCTGCTCGACTCACCAACCCCGATCTTGGAGATACTGGCGCTGAAACAGGATCCATGATTTGATCGCTGAATGCCAGCTCATTTGGCCCCCACATTCTGATCTCATGCTTGTTACTAGGCCAGGACCTGCCTCTTGGCCCAAATGATGTCGTTGCAGTATTTGACCGTAGAAATAAGTGGAGCAAACCGTTCATCAAACCGGATAAATTAAGGACAACAGTTGCCATCATAGCTAGTTTATAGCCACCATATCCGATTACTTGAGAAACGAAGTATGGGATCACGAAACCCTTTTAATCTTTAGCTATGCTGGACGCCAGCTGATCATGCGAACTTACCAATGACACGACACCTATAACGAGGTAATACACCATACGAGATGCGGCAATTCTTTGATTTCGCTCTACCAAGGTCGTCGTGGATAGCCTTGAAAATATGGTGATTGCACTGACGATTAAGAGACCAGCAACAATGGAAGACAAAATGAGTCCAAACTTCCCGTATCTTGACACGAACCATACCAATGAAGCAAAGCATCTATCCTTTTGTGGAAAGAGGTTTGTTGGAATCCAAGTCGCAACCAACATCAACACAATTGTTGCCAAGCAGATTGACACATCGTATTTTCCTCTTGGCTGGAAAGGTGTTTCCTTCAAAGATCGTATGGCACATTCGAGACCGAAAACAAGCTGAATATATGGAACAATGAAAAGAGCTGACCACCATTAGTACCAAGAGGTATAAGAGCATCAAATTAGACATACCAATCCACATAAATTGAGCGATCGTACTGCATCCAAATGTAAACAATGAATAAAGTCCCTCTCCTTGAACTGCAGCAAAAATAAGTCCTTGAATTACAATACCAATAGACAGTATCAAAGGGAAAGTTTCCGCTGGGTGAATCATCGAAACGCAGAATTTGCTAGTACGCCGTTAGTTACCCCTGCCACAGGAATCTAGTTGATCCATTACATACGAAGCTTTAAACTTCGGGTTGCATCGTTTCGACGCCCAGTAACAGTCGTAAAGAATACTAGCTGCCGTTGCGAACGAAGCTAACACATTAAAGGCTGCTAGAATAACAGTCGATGTCCGGATCGATTTGCTTTCTGCAAATACCAAATTTTCTATGATTCCCTCTGCAGTTGTATCATTCCCAGAAATCTGCACATCTTTCAAGAAATACGACTCCGGATCCGAACCATCATAAAGTCCCGCCCGGGCCATCAGATACAACGCTGAACTTGCACCCATCTTTTTGGTATTATGCTCGATACTATCAATGAATGTAGGCAGCGAGCCGTGGCGTTGCCTTGTGTCGTCGTTAAGTCATGAGATTCGAATGATGATGGTGCTGTAACGATACTGTTTTGTTAAAGATTGAATCGTTTCGTGGAGTGGGCGACAGAAGAGACGAAAGAACGTAATTAATGAGTTGTAAAAAAGAGCGAGTTGTACCAATAATCCAGTTGGAACAGAATAGGATAATATAAAATAAGAAACTACAGAATAAGAAATTATCTGAACCAGCAGTGATGAAAAGTGCACTGCACGTGGCGAAGAGAATAATGACAGACTCAAAGGTAGGAGAGAAAACCCAAGAGAATGTCACAAAGTCTCATAAGACGGATCAAAAATGTTATCGGAATACATAAGGTATAAGAAAGCACATTTAGAAAGACGATTGTCTGGCCCACGCACGGATTGACCAAGGCCGTCCTGGCAGGGTAACCTTGTGCGTGGAGGAGTGGTGGGGGGGGAGGGGGGTAAGTGCTAAACTCATATGGGCCACGCCGCCGCCACTTAAGGCGGGTTTCAACTCAGTTATCATGAATAGTATGAAAAGGTGGTGGCACCCATGGAAAGATTTCTATTGAAAGGTGTTTGAACTTCCTCATCAAGTGGGGGATGCAATCAATTGCTTACAACGTAAGCGACATTCCAGGAAGTTTCTGATTTGAGGTGCTTATCACGACATTTCTCATTAGTGAAGCCAGTTTCCTTGGCCAGACAGAATAGACCAAGCAGTCTTTGACAACTGAAGTATGAGAAGCTTGACTAGGTAGCATTGAGGTTTCGACTGTGTCGCAAATGTTCGCTTAGGACCCTGACTACAAGGTCAAAGCAGTGTGGGTCAAGCAGTTCATGCAACAGGATAAATCGACCAATCAAGAAGGAAAATAGAAGTTAGAGGGTCCAGAGGTTGAAAAAGATATTGGTAATTATCCATAATCCTTAACGTAGATGCTTCTGTAGAATGTTCCATCGTATTTAGGTTATGAGATTTTTTGGTTCTTGGACTCCGTTTTGGATATAGATTACCGATAGAACTGATTGAGTGGGATTCAGATCAGCACACCAGCCTTTATGTGGCCTGTTGAGGAAAGGGTAAACATCTCAGATTTAAGCATCACATCCCCGCGTACAATAACACTGACTTACGGGTACTTTTTCGACGACACTGAATCAGCGTTATTAAGGACGACAACTAGAAAAACCGAGCACCATTCAACCCGTAAAGATTATCTGTATGCACCTCAAGCATTGCCAGAAGTTTAGCAAAGGACTTCGTGCAACATCGCGACCGATTTGACATCATAACACATGGTTATTTCAGATGTAGCATGGGTATAAGGGAGCCTTGGTTGAACTAGAAACAAACAGGACAAAATTGATTGAGAGATCAATTTTTGGTCCTGGAGAAAACTCGAAAGGTTCGTCCAGTAATCGTCAGAATGAGGCTTGACCATGGAAGTTCGAAGCAAAGATCAGGAGAGGGAATATTCATGGCGACCCTATGAAGCCCAAAGAGTATCAAGATGGCTAGGATGAAACCATTCATTATTAACAATCAACGTGCTCTGAAGAATTTCCGTAAAGACACGACAAACTTTGAGAATAAATGATACAACGACAAGAACAACTACTATGGGCATGTATTGCGTGTATGTCGATTGATGAAGAGTCTGAAGTGGTGAGAATAGGATGCTCGTTTGTTTGTCGTTGGATTCACGAGATCGAATTATACTTTTCGAGGGTGTGGAGGTTAGAGACTAATCTTAATTCAGCCTAGGCCTGTTGTTATCAATCAACACGTGACTTTCCTACTCCATCTCGCCATTTCAAGTCAGGAGAAGAATTTCAATTGTGAAAATGGTTAATTTAAGCTCGCAACCCGTTTCTACATGTTCGTGAGTTCCTCCTCTCGCTACAAAATTTGACCCTTCATCTCCACAAATACAAATCATGAAGATAGAAGATAAGCCGGGGTACATTGAAGCACACTGCAACCTGACGAACCGAAGACTTTCACGTATACAGAAGGTGTCATTGCCTCGGAACTGCATTGCCCAATCACCGCCAAGTATCTTACACTACAAGATGATATACCTTAGTTTGTTATAGGACTTTGAGTTCTAGACAACGTCTCTTTCATATCTTCAGGGTTCCATCCGAACCATGTTCCCCACGAGATGGTCCCCTCCACATCCTTCAGTTGGGGTGTATCCGTTCTTGTTACAGACAGCTATTATATCACACAATTAAAACCCTCCGGATATGGAAGCTACCATCGAAATCAACCACTTCAAAGGCTGGTGGGTCAGACTAGACGACGCAGGCTCTCTCCTTCGAGCCATACATCTATTTGTTCTCTACCATCGCCACTCGTTCATAATCATGACTTTCCACTGCAGTGTACGTACTGAAGTATCTCTCCAGTACTGTGTAACACATGAAACCATGAAAGTTCACTACTGCATACACTTAAGTTTGAGTACGTGTGTACTGTATCCCAAGCTCGTGCATAAGGTTCATGCTACCCCGTTATTTTAATTTATTCACTTCGATGGCGAATCCCTATGCATGTTTGATCGACTTTGCAATGAAAATTCAGTGCTTATCTTTTCCTACAGTTACATGCATGGCCCATCCACTAGTGAACTAGTCTCTTTATTTTTCGACCTGCCGTCTAGAAGCCGGCTCGAGACCCGCTCCCGCAGACCCTTAATATATTCCAAAGTTGGATAAAAACCCAAATTCATGTTGGGCCTATCGAGCCTCGTCTATGCTTAGTTATTAAGTGTCAGAAAATCACTCACACAGTTCGTTCATATTTCGGATTCTTGGGTCTAGTAGTGCTTTTGCTCATATAAGAATTGCTTTGTTGTAGTCAATTCCTATATTCCCTGACCCTGTATACATCAAAACAGATCTTCGGGTCTGCACATCTTAGATTGCCTGGACTCTGATATAAATCAGTCTTAGTTGTATTGTTTGCATTTTTGAGTACCAGTTTTTCCCGTAGGATGGCGTCTGGGTGCCGTATGGCATGTCATCAGTAATTTCCAGAGAAACCGGAATTCTATCTTCCGGTCTTGCATTATTCAAATACTGGCGTATGCCCCCTGTTTTAATTCAAATCCCAAATTCCATTTTTGTGAATTACGAAAATTTATCCCATGTACTGGACTTAGCTGGGTGGAATCTGTGACTGTAAATCAACATCAAGGTTTGGAGCAATCAAACGAACTAATTATAAAACGTCTATTGAAGGCAATTTGGAGATATCAAAAGAAGCAAGAGTTCTTATTAGCTAATGGCTTGATTTCCCTGATTGATACTACCTCTTTCGCGGGTATGAAATCCTTGAATTCCGGTCGACTCTTTAGATCTTTCACCAGCGTTCTGGCCCTTACACAACCCCCTTTCTTTTCAAATATTTCACCTCCCACCCAATTTTTCCCTCAACCCTGTTCTCTCCAAAGTCAAACTCATACAAACTCACATCTCCATATAGCCCATCTTTCTTCTCCATCTCCAACCCCACCTTCAAAACCTTCAGAAAGCTGGGTAACATAGCCCTAATATCCCTCTCCATTGTCGCCGAATAAAAGTTGCCCCTCCCAACTCCACAGATACATTTCCTCGCTTTGACTACGAACTCCTGGATCGCATCTTCATCTTCTTTATCACAGTCATCCGTCCACGAAGATTGAAGGGCCCCTGAAAGATTCCTCTTTTCTTTACGCGTAAGTGCAGCCCACGTTCTAACAATCCCTATATGCATACAGGTATGTACTTCCTTTGGTCTTGACGGAATCTTCGTTACACCTGGTAATCCTGTTTCGCTTCTCTCTTTTTCATTCTCGTGTTCCCGGAAAACCCCGAAGATATCGACTAGATGATCTCGTCTCTTCTTCCTCACTTGACCTAATAATCGCGGTGTCCATTCTATCTCCCCATCCGCAATTTGCTTCAAGGAGATTTCCTCTGGTAAGAAAGAAACGTCGCAATCTGGAGCTCCGCAGTGCAGTATCGATGCACCAAATGGATTCTCAAATGGTATCACTGCATTTTCGTGGCTGCTATACGCGTCTTTATTCTTGAACTTTGGTTGAGATTCAATGAAGATCCCTAGCAGTATGTCACTAACCGCATTTTCAGGAACCTCAGCTTTGGTATCCAGTAAAACAACAGCTAATGGTTCCTTAGATCTCAATTGCGCAAAATAGGTCTTTGCAGATGTATGTGCTGATTGGTAGTAAACTAGCCAGAACGCGAGAATTTGTATTCGGGACATCATTTTACTTGATTCTTCATCTGTCCAGCTGTTCAGAAAATCTTCTGCGGGCATGAATTCCATCAGTGCGTTCCAGAATATTGGCACTGATTTCAATATTGATGCGTCGCCCCCCAGATCTTTGGCAATCAGATCGTCATTGAATTCCACATACAGCATTTCCAACAGCGGTTTTGTCCAGTTGCGGGATTTTCCCATATTTTGATAGAGGCGTGAAAGGAAGGTCGACACAAATGAATGCAGGAATTTGGTATTCTTCATATCGGTGATTACTTCATCGGAGAACACGTTTAGCATTTCCCCAAAACGGAGGAGTTGCATGAAACCTGCTACGGGATAGTTGATACACCAAGCCGTCAAGCCTTATTTTTGAAAATCTTGCGCCGCCCAAGTAAGAGCGAGCGGGTAGGTAGTCCATTGACCCAGTTCGTTGAATGTTTCCCTTACTCGGAGATGTGAAATTATATTGTCCAGTAGCCAAGTTATTGCATTTCTTCTCTGTCGAACTTCTGCATCCATAGCCCCTTGTTCATCCTCACAACCGGCACCAGCCCACTTTTTGGCCCTCAAGGTACGATCCAAAATTGTCGCAAATAATTGCCCCATAGCTGGAACGCCAGTTTTTAGCCCCGCATTTAGAGCTTTGTACAATTGCTGGTGGATGTACAATTTGTTACTTCCAGTGTACTCTAAAGTTGGAACAACAGCCGAGATTTCTTATCCGTAGATAGAATGGCCAGGTCGTCCAAATAGTGCACATTGGAAACAAATACACTGACTAGACAGTATGTTCATATTGGCGTCGAACCTTCCAGCCGCTAATGGAAAATCAAGCGCAAAATTATCGGTATTAGCTGCCATAGCATCTGCGCTCAGTACTTTGAGAGCAATAGACAGAACCTCATTGTCCCCACAGCAAACCTGACAGTCGCCTCTAAAGGCTGGAGCTTCAAGATCTAGCACCGAAACATCAACTGCAGAGTCTGCGGAAATGTTTTCAGCGCGTCGTGCTCGATTTGATCTTCTTGAGAGAATTTCTGCTGTAAATCCAGATTTTTCTGCATCAGATAGAGCGCGTAAGGCTGCATCTACTCCTCGATTACGATCTCGGATGGCCTGCAATTGTGCATCATTTTGAGCAGCGGTATAAGCTTTCCGGTTTGCCTCATGAGCATCTCGTAGGTGGGATTGCAGGAGAGTTCTAGTCTCGCTGGTTATATTTGGATTGGAAAGATCTCTTATAAAACCAGCCGCACCCGATACGTCTTCGAGCTTGATCGTTAGTTGTTCGACTTTTTGGGCAAGGAGGAATGATCGAAGTTCATTCAATTTTCCGCGAGACTTGCAGGCCAAGATTAGAGCATCGAGTGCTTCGTCGGCGAGGAGTAAACCACGATCTTCATCCGAAACAACGCCTGCTCGAATAAGCATGTCAATATCCACCAGAGTTGGCTGAGAGATATTGTGAGCTGCGTTCCATTCTTCGCCCAGATTGAGCTGAGCTGGCGTTGAGATTCTCGTTTCCGCTGTTGGGACCTGAATTTCCAATTCTGTGATCCTTTGGATCAGCGCCGCTTCGCTAGGAAAACTGGTTAACTTCTCCCACGTGTCGTGATCTTCGGCTTGATCTAGTGCTGCGAAAGAGCCTTTGCTAGCTATACATAGATTCGATCGCTTTGATAATCTTTGAACAGACATAATGCATTCGCACAATTCGCATAGGATGTGATTCCCACCGATACATTCGCATGATTTGGTGCATAATTTGTATGTGACGTGATTAGAAACACTGTCGCGCAATCAAACACTCCCATTTCCTGTCCCAATCCCGCCAGGGTATGCACCTCGGAATCAGGAACCTCTCCATCCGTGAGTAGAAACCAAATATCAGAGTTACGAATTGCTTACATCGAAGCTTGGTTCCTTAATATATATTGTGGTTGTGTTCCTCCCTGATCAGGAGCCCAGAAACATTGTTCCCAGTTAGTTGGGTCTTTGCAGTTGGACCCCCATCTCGTGACTCTATCTTCATCTTTCCGAAGAGAGGAGTCGTGAATTGCGTCTGCAAAACTATGCTCTGAGATGAAGCGAATTCCGACTGTAGATCCAGAAGCATCGACTGCGAAATACTTTCTAGCATTGGTGAATAAGGTGTATTCAATTTTGGACTCGTCGGCTGGTTCGAGAACTATTTTCCATGAAGCCATGTTTAATATATAGCTTTCTTTGCTATAAGAAAAGTGATTGTGAAATAGTTGAATCATAGAAGATATTCATCAACTAAATACAACACAGATTCATAGTGATTCGAATCACATATCCGATAATTGCGACTCACTCCGATGTGGTGACCCTTCCCCGCCATCAGTTCTGGCCCACCAGGGCTGCCTCCAATTCACTGTGCCACCCCCACCATTTATTTAGCCGACAGCCATGAGCACCCAGACAATTTCCCAAATGAATCTTATACGAGAGTTATATAGGTATTTAGATCAACGATAGTTTTCATCATTTCAATTGAAGATGGATGATTTGATGCATAGGGTAACAATTTGCAGCCCTGCAATAATAAACATCTTGGCACCTAAGATCTGGCGATTTATCAGGGACATGGATTTAAAGGGTTCAAAAGCCAAGTCATAACTCTCTACCGATTTTATGTTCACGATTGTCATTCTGAAATAGACTATTTTCATAAACAAATCAATCGATATGTAAATATCTCGAAATATAAAACTACCTATCGACGTACAGGCTCTGCATCTAACTCTGTACTGCAATGCAGAGAACAGTTCCGGCCCTCATCACAACACTATATTACTTTCATAGGAGTGATTACAGATCCTGCAGAAATGCAATTTAGCTGACTTAAGACTAAAAAGTAGAATGATCGTCTGTATTGAAGTAGATTTGATTCCAAGCACACAGATCAGTGAGGCAATATCAATGCAACTAGCATTATAGTGACTAGCGGCTATCTCTTTTCTCCTTCCTTTCGCCTTGCGCATCTCGCGCACCTTTTCTCACCCACCCTTCTTTCTATTTCCCTTGATGCCGATAATTTTATTCTCAGCAGCTTTAGGGTAGTCCTTAGTATTAAGTACAGCTTACTGAGAAAGCTTAGCATAATTATCAAACTATATCTCTCTCCAGGAAAGGCTATACCATATTTCCCGCAGAATCCAGCTGCTTGCGGAATATATGATCAATGTCTGTTCTTTATCAACTTTCCATTCCTATATCAGCTTGATCTTAAAGCGAAGGGTAGGTGAAGTCAGCTGGATGTCATCTCCTGGATGTTCAGTCTGAACGAACCCGATAGTTTCTCATATGCAACAGCTCAATACTATTTGGTCCGTCTGGCGTTTCGGGCTTAACATCAGACTTCCGAGGCCGAAGGAATCAATACCAACGATATTCTGTCACGAGAGTTTGTGCCTGGGATTGGGGACTCGCTGCGGATTCAAGAAGCGGTTGAATGTTCAGGTTTGAAAAAGGGAGGAACTTCAGTGTTCTCGGGAATTTGGGCTTGTAGGTTATTCGGCCGCTGAGAGCAAAGTATCAACTTTCTCGAATTGTTCAATAAAGGCTGTCAATGGGGCAAATTCTTTTGCTCTGACTGATAGAAAAGTTGGGTTACCTTCAATGATCTGAGAGGAGTTCCGGTTTACCATTGAGATTCTATCAACTGAGAAGCCATTGACTTCGTGATATTTGGTGAAGAAGAAGTGCAGCATTTTTGACAATGTGATACCCTAGTCAAGAAATAATTCTGGGAATAATCTTCTCAACGCCGGAGTTATGGATGAAGATTTGGGTGAATCGTTGGTATAATAGTACTCTATATTGTTCCTTCCTCGGTGTTAGTGAGTATTTGAGGTCCCGAGGGAATTTTCCTACCCAGAGATTGCAATCTTCGTATCATCACTCAACTTCTCAAGAGATTGATAATTATTTCATTATTTGCAACAAGAAACTCACCGCGATTCTCAACTATACTACACTTGGACACATGAAAAGACTCACGAATGTTACTTGAGATTATTGTGTGCCAAGAGCGTGAAATCATGAACTCAGTAGGATAAAAACTGCAAAATGTGAAATAGCTCATCAATGGATTGACCGATAGGGTGATCTTAACCTAATTCTCAGCCGTGATTCGGAGCCGGTCGTCGCAAATAATTACCCTTCGAGACTGGATGATGGCCTTCGTTTCTCAAGATTTTGGATTGCAATTCAAAAAATCTCAATTTCATATTCATAGATCTGGCTTTTAGACGTACGTTAACCTCGACATGGTATACGTATCGATACGAGATGTCAGACCTATATTGAAATTATTCATTTGCACTGCATCCAGACTCACTGGACTTATCGATGGTAATAATCTAAATGCCATAGTTATGGGGTGCGTATAGCCTAAAGCTGGTATACATAAACTTTCCTCTTTCTTCCAGAGCCAGACTATTGGCTTAGAGTAAGGGGATTTTCGACCACCATGGGATTTTGGAATTGCATAATCGTTAACGACAAGACTGGGGCTAGTACTGAAAGGGTATGTAGCTTATAATAGAGTCAGTTCCTATGCCCAAAGGAGATATCTTGGCTGGGTGGTATAGGTATCCATATCATTCTATATACCATTTCTCTTATCTCTTCGACTCAGAGATCAGCAAGTTTCGCACTTAGTCGATCGCAAATCAGGACAGATTTTCAAAGAATAGACTACTGCAAGTCATGAAGTGGGTTTTCCTTGGCAATCCAAACAGATCGAGCTTAGACTGCACTTCAGATGATGCTTGTAGAAAACTTAAAATTGACTACTATCTACCAGTTTGGAAAGAGCACTTAGTAGGTAGTCACGTCATCTTCACCTACTGTTAAATTTTCGCATTTGCCAAAGATTACAGATTGCACTTTTGAAAGTTTGAAAGTTTGAATACCTCGACGTTAGTACCTGTTGAGTGCCCTTCACGTATATCATTGGAAACCTAAATTTGGCAAGCTTCTATTCCTCGTAGCTAAAAAGAGTCCAAAAAGTGATAAAGACATCGAACTGGATATTATTGGAATGTATATCATACTGTGTACAGTTCATAACGCTAAGGGGGTGGCCGTTATAGTTAGTATAATACAGGTTACCGTTTAAGGCAACGAATAAAGGCTAGTGTTGGAAATCTTTCCAAAGTTTACTTCAATACTTCGAAGCTGTCGATTTTAGTATCTTTTGGGCTGCCACTAGAGCTCTTGTACCCACAGAGTATGTGGATTTTCTTTGGCGCTGCTTTCATGTTCTTAATTCATTTGCTCCTTTTAAAATATCCCAGGCTAAGATCCATGACTCCTTGGCTCGTACTATACTGAATACTTCTAGTCTGCCTATCTAAGCTATAATAGCAGTGAAGCTTGAAGACACAATGAACCAATGAGTCAAGATACAGTTTGAGTAGCGGTAAAAATTTGCTTGAAAGTGCCTTCAATACTAGCAACGTATTTTTGGTTAGTTGTAAGAATCATGCATCACTGTTTTTTTAGCATTTGTATATAAGTACCTCCGCTCTCCCTCTCTTGTTCATTTCACCACTTCGCTCATCATCTTTTCTTTAGGGTCAATATCTATTCATGATGGCTTCGAATTTACCCTCCTGGCTTAATAAATCACCGTGGTCGCCTAGTCAAGGAAATACCAAAAATCCCTTTGATGAGAGTAATGGAGATCCATTCGATGATGTGCACGCAACACCTCTACAAGAGATCGAATCCAATACTACTGCACGTCAGTCCACCGAGACCCAGCAACGAAACGCAGTCAATGAATTCGGTGTTTCCTCAGATGAGAGACGTATCATCGAGGACATACAAAATGGGCGGTCAGTATAATAAACCCAGTCGGATATCAACAGCTCCTATCTATTCATGCTAACGATCGTTCTAGTCGATCGTGTGATCACTGTTTAGAAGCCGTACGCTTGGCAAAAGATCGCTACTTGTGGCATTGCAAGAATTGCCATGTTGTTAATCACTATCGATGTACATTATTATGGGCCAAAGCAAACTCATTTTGGAAATGCCTTCAATGTGACAAATCTCACCACTCGATCCCTAAAGAACAATGCTGGTGTGGAAATGGCAAGCCCATACATGACCACACTATCATCCCGAACGCCTGTATTGGTGGAGTTTGTGGTAGTAAGTCAAGATGTGCTCATGGAAACAAGTCAATCTGCAAAAAGCCATGCCATCCTGGTTCATGTGAGTATGAATGTGGAAGGTGCGCCAATGATCCATTACCAAGCCCACTGGATATGAATACTGTTTGGGGTAGATTAAGAAGCAAGAGGCTAAATTTCTGCACTATCTTCTGCAACTTCATCCCCATTTTAGCTTTATTGGTGGGTTTCTTCACCTTTACTGCCTTTCACGTCAAGTGGCATACGCAGCCATACTTATATCCTCATTTCCGAGGAAATTATTCCTCAATAGAACATTCTTGTTTGCTTTTGATCGGGATAATTTACTTGATATTTGGGGCCTTTCTTAGCATTAGATGCCTTCAAGAGGGGTTTCATTTCTTCTCGGAGGTGCTCAACGGCAATCCGAAGCAAGCTGGATACAAATACAAACGTCTTCGAACAATTTTAGGGCGATGCTTAATAACGTGTATCGTTGTGGGAGTCTGGATCATGCCAGTTATTGCGTACGTAATCTGAACTCTTCTCTATCTTAGGTATTGTGGGACAGTTAACTGATATTTATTGAGAATTTGCTTTGGTCCAGAAATACAATGGTATCACCAGATGAAGGACTCTTGCAATGGGTTTGGAAGCCGAGTCGAGATGGGTACTGGCTTTGCAGCATCCAAATACAATATTCGCAGTCTGGATGGCTCAATCGATAACCAACCCTTCTACCTCGCTCCCGTACTTGCACCAAAACCTGGCAGCAAAGCACCTTATCAATACTTTCATCGATTCTCCGGCAATACAACCAACACGGCAAATTATGCTATCGATGTCGATATAGATAATGGTGTTTGGCGAGAATTGCACTTCAATGGAACCGATGAGCTCACCAAATGGTGGGCTAGCGGCCGTAAACAATACCCCTCGATGCACCCAGTATTTGATAATATCAATCTACCTGAAAATGCAACCACACTGAATGGTTCTTTCGTAACGCGCAATGGTCACCTCTGGCTCCCCGATTTCGATATGATAATTCAAGGATTGGAAAATGCACGCAAAAATGTCGAAATTGAACCTTTCATTCGCGTGTTCGATACACAAGGTCTTCCTCAGGTACGCATCAAAAAGCTGTTGAGCCCCAAGTGGAACTGGAACACAAGACGGGATTCAAGTATTGTAATGCGTACAGCAAGCTTTGGATATGGTAGACAGAGGTTGGACATGTGTATAAAAGATAACTTTTATTACACCGCCAGTGGAGCAAAGCAAGAGCTGGATGGCGTGAGTGATGGATCTATCATGCCATTGGCTATCGTTGCCGCATTTAGAATGAGGATGAGCGAGATGCATGCGTTGAATTCTGCCGCAATTACACGTGGAAAAGGATTTTCACGCTGGGATGATGCTAAGTCGATAGCATAGGTTATCATTTCTATGTATATAACTGTATGAACATTAGCGAATGACCTTAGGTCATATGTCTAGTGTAGTGTAACTGAGCCAAAGTGAAGGCGCTAGCCTCATAAGCAATCCTTTTATGAAGATTAGTTCTTCCTGTACATAAGCTAGCTCCTTAGACAGAATACAATATTGACGATGAGGACCTACGAAAGTGGGTACTACGTCATCTGTATCCTTCTCACATAAGCAATTACTAATAAGTACGACTTATAAATTATATTGATTCTACTACCTGTCATCGTCAAGCTGCTTCTCCGTTGAAGGGAAAGTTTACCTGTTACATCTGGAATTGGGTAATTGTCTATTACCTGTAAAGCTTCAATTCATAATGCCTATTTTCTAGGATAATTTGAATGGCTGGCGTGGCTTTTAGTGAAACATCACCAAGCCAATACATATACCAGCTTTGAAAAATGCTTGCCTCTCGATTCAAAACTCGGAAGCTCATTTTCTGACCCCTATCCGGGGACGGGGGGAAGAGCTGGTTATTGTCATTTGATTCCAAAAACTGAGTGAAGTCTTTTTCATATATCATTTGATTTCATTATAATAACTCTACTGTTAGAGGTGATCAACACTTCTTCCATTACTTACATCCCCCCTCATTTTATAGAATAGAATTACGTGATGAAGATCCAACAAAAGAACGAAATTGTGTAGGAGAGTAATCGTATACTATCCAAATTGCTAGCAAAGGATGCTAGTTCAAGCTATCACCTGTTCCCAGAAGTTTCAATATATAAAACAACATGGCAAACCAAACATTAGCGTGAGTAATAGCACTAGATTATAATGATTCAATGCACAAGCTGCCATTGGATATCCAAATGTATATCTCACTCAACGCTTCGTCATGGCTCGGTGCTTCAAAAAGCCTCTAAAATTCGCCCGCTGAATCGAAGATAACAAAATCTCCATCTCGGTAAATTGTCCCCTCGCAAGATTCCGCAAGCTTCTTCGGCAGCGCTTCGTCAGTAGAATCGAGTATACCGTCTCTATCTCTGGACTATTCTCATCATTTTCTTCACTCGCTAAAATCATTTTATGTCCAAAAGAGACAAAAACAATTCCTTAGACAATCCAACGATGTGCTAAACCCACATAGACAGAAGCTTTAACCAGGACTTGAGTAAAAATGTACATACATATAACAAGGAACATTGTATTTTCCTCCCATCTCCTCAGTCCCAAGATAAAATAATGGATTCTATCAATTTCGTATCCATTTCTCCTCTTTCAATTCTGTCAGAAGAGAATGAATAACTATATCAATTGAACTTGGTGAAAGAATGATACAATCTGAAATCAAATTAATGATGATATCACATGAAATGCAACTCTTCGTTCCTCTCGCCTCCTCTTCTGATAAACTACTATCCTTTCAATCCCTACACTGTTTGAAAATTTTACCTTCATTACTTCTATTCATATCAAATGATACCTTTATATTCTTCAGTTTATAAAAGCAGAAGAGAGAAGTTTGAATACACTGATTTCTTCCCTCAATCTTACTAATAAGGGCTATAAAGTAAAATTCATCACTATGATCAATAACCAGCGATTAACTGTAAAAGCAACGTGTATTAACTATCTATATTTCCAGTCGGGCGTCATGCGCGTCAGAGCTCAAGCCTCTTGTTCCTTTACCGTCAGAGCGACCAGCACGTCTAACATCTAATATATCGTGCGACCCGCGCAGCAAACCTTTTGTAATCTATTTTTTCTCCATAGTGCGGCCAGCGCGCCTCGCATTTTGTTTTTATCTCTGTCATTAATTACATTGTGCATATTTTAACTCACTAGTGGTGACGACGCTCCTTGCCTTTTCTCGAAGGGCGGCTACCCGAAGCATTACCACCACGAGGAGCGGGTGTTCTCTCTTGATGCCGTGGTTCGACAGTAGTTGTATTGGGTTCCATTGTATCAGCATCGCTGTATGGTACGTCCGTTCTCTCGTTTCCGTCGCCATATTGTTGACCAACAGCTGAATAGTCAGGGTATCCGCTTCCACTGGCTTGAGATGTATATTGATCATACCCAGTAGCTTCATAGCCGCCTGTACCACCACTTGTATCATAGACAGAAGGCTGATCTCTTCTGTAGGGATTATTGTCGCTTCCACTGGGTTGATAAGTTGGTTGTTCATACTGGTTAGCTTCATGAATGCTTGTACCACCTGCATCATAACTAGAAGGGTTATCTGGGTATCTGCTTCCTGTAGCTTGAGAAGTAGATTGATAATACCCGCTATCTGCATATCCTGTACCATGAACCGAAGGTTGGTTTTGTGGATAGGAATATGTCCCACTTCCACTGGCTACCGCTATCTCGCTGGGCTGATGGGCACTCTCTTCATATGGAGATTGTCCATAATCTTCGTGGTGGAAATAATTGTGGTCTCCACTGACTCTAGGAACCTCTCCTCGCCTCCGAGCTTCAGCAAGCACCGATGGCATGCAGTTTGCAGGTACCTCATGTAAGTTCTCTCTGTACCATTTGATTCTGTAATAAAGCCTGGTCCCAGGAGGTTCGTTATTCTGCATCTCAAGATTACGCAAAGTCCAGCAAACTTGGTAGTTTTCTTGAGACTCGATGAACTCTCGCTTCCAGAGAGTATTTTTCAAGAGAAACTTCTCGGTAAACACCTCTGGCCATCGAAGCATCCAATCGAGATTTCCATCAAAGGGGACCAACTCATATTCTAATACCTCCATTGTCACCTCAGGAAAGCCTCGGTGGCAGATTCGGTCGAGGTTCTTTTTAGGAATAAAAGGAGCGGCGTAATCCTTCAGGGAGCGACGAGTCGTATGTGTGAGTAATGACCGGTATGCTGACAATAGTTGGGCTCGTAAACTTGCGGGTGTTGTGACGACGGGTAATGGTTGTGGGACCATAGCTTGTTCAAGGGGATCGCGGCCATAACGAACATTGTTATATGAGGTATCAGTAAGCGGTGGGATTGGTTCGGCATCGAACGCGGGGTTCAGGCTAATCATGTCACCCATTCGAGGGGGTCCTGGTTCCCGTTCAACTCGAACAGGGTTAAAATAAGCTCTTAGAGGCGGCACACCTTCGGGGAAAAATATCTTGATCTCACGCTTCACACCTGCAGCTAACCTTACTCTATCTACCCAAGCTTGATAGAGACCACATGCGGTTTCCGGGGCTACGTTGTCCGGGTACTTCCATTTTTGCATGTTATTCCAATGCACATTATGTGCATTTTGGAATTCCCTACACTTTACACCATTTTCTGTCTCACTTAAATTCGTGTCCCACTCCCATAGATCCCGTAGTTGCACTGGGGCTGTTGGTACCTCTGAAGGAGGCGGTGCACGTGAGGGATGTGGTGCCCGTGGTGGTGGTGGTGGTGGTGGTGGTGCCTGTGACCCCCTTGAGCCTCGTGGTCTTTTTGACATAACTAAAGCTGTGGCTTTGATGACGTGGTCTCTGTAGTGATAGTTCTTGATCTATGCAATCGGAAAGAGCCACAGATATGCTGGATAACAGATAAGAGGTCAATCAAGCTATTCAATGAGCTAGACCTATGAGGGAATCAATCTCAGATTTAAGATGTTTGACTGTACTGTATTTAGAGTCGATGCGATGTGTTGTAATGGATTTTCGTTGATCTGGAGTTTGTTTGGATTTCTCCAACTTCGAACCAAGAGAAATGCATCGAGTCTATTTAAGCACGTGGTACCCCTGTAGGATCCCTTTCGAAAGCCTTCCAAGATGACTGATTGAAGTAGAAATGAAGGGCAGATTGACTGGAAAAGCTTGTTCTGACTCGAAATTGTGGCCAAGAGATATGTTCTGATTCGAACTGTTCTTTCTGACTGAAAGGATTCATGAACTTGGCTATATGATTCACTTAGACTAAATAAACTTGTTCCTGACTCCGAATATTGATGTTCACACAAGAACAATCATTGTGACTTGAGCAATTTTCAATCTGATTGAAACATCCAACAAGTCAATCCCGAAGAAACATCTCGATTGATCGAAACTAATCAGTTTGACTCGAAGTAATATTCCTACCTGCAGATTAAAAGGATTCATGTTGATTTTGACTCGAACCATCTAATCCTTCAGTCCCTAAGATACTTTGAATTCGATCAATCATCATTCTGAATCTAGATATTTATCTTCACACGGAAAGAATCATTTCAATCCCAACAAATATTTGTTATAACCAAAGAAGATATATTACAATGATTAGCAACATTCAACTATCCGTTCTCAAAAATCTATTCTAACTGAAACTAATCACTCTCTTGCCCCTAATATTGATTACCATATATCCCGCTCTCAGTCATATTAATTACAAAGATTTGTTGTTTCGATACGAAATATTCATTTCGCCTGGACTATTATTATTGTATTCAAACACAACAAGAAGAAGCTTTTTGAATAATTATAGATCTTCTTATATCAAAGTATGGCTCTGAATTGTATAGATCTCATTCAGAGCTATCGAGTAATATAAAAAGTGTTTTGGAATTCTAATTCGTAGATTTAGTATTAAATAAATTAACTATCTTTCTTTTTTACGCGTTCTATCTAATCATTGTAATTTTGAAGTCCCCTCAATCAGAGCTATCGATTGATATAATAAAAAGTAAGTTTTTATTTATTTATTTTCTTGTTGTGTTTGAATGGCAACAACTGTGTTCAAGATTTCAACCCTAAAGAACATATTTGATATAATTAAAGAAGATGCACTAGGTGTTCTTTGATGCACTTGCACGCCCTCTATTCACTTTATACTTAATATTCACATTTTCTACATCACTCACAGCAACTTAGATTCATGTTTATATTCGTAATCATTTCCGTTATTCTTATCTCGCATCTTTCATCTCGCATTCCACACCTCTCTCGTCTCTACCCCTATCTATCCCAAACGAAACTAATTCGTTCAGAATCCCAATCTCGCGTATTTCACCCATTCCTCTTTCCCCTTTCCCCCATCCTATTCTATCCCTCTACCAACCCCCTAATCCTGTGACAAAGGATTAACTCCTTTCACCTCTCCTTTCTCTCCTCCAATCCTCTCCCCAGCAGGTGTGGCCACCCCACTTCCTCCCAAAGCTGGCGTTCCGATCCCTGTAAAGGGACTTTGAACACCCGAAGGAATAGCCGAGGGGCCAGTAGATGGTGGAACAGGGATTCTAATATCTTCTGGAGAGCCCGGAATGATTTCTGGTGCAAGTCCGTCGATGTGGATGCGTTTTGCTTCATTTTGGTAGGAGGCAGGGATTATCTATTTGCGAGGATTAATATGTTTTTGGAAATGCCGAAGAAGAATTTGCGAACGATGAGAAGAGAATGGAGAGAGTGGTGGCTGGTGGCTGGTGGCTGGTGAGGGATTGACAACAGCAAAGAAATGGTGGGAAGGAGAGGAAGATGAGAACAATAGAAAACACATACCTCGATGATTTCATTTCTAGGGAACTTAAGCGTAGGAATATTCATAGCATCACAAGCCATAAGATAACCGTAAAGAACTCTTAACACAGATTCATGGGCAATAATCAATAGATCATTTTGTTCCCTCTCGAGTTCAAGGATGATTGGTTCCATGCGGACTGCGAGATCATGGTATGACTATCATTCCCATTAGTTTTTTTGCCTACCAAGGGGTACAGAAGATGAGTTCGAAGGTGGGAGTGGAGATAGAGAGCAATATAAATATAAGAAGAAGGGAAATACCTCAGCACGTGGATACCTATGATGATAAGGATCTAACTCATGCATCTTGACCTCGTCCGGATACAGTCTCTTCATCGCCTTCTCACTCAACTTCTCGCAGATTCCTGGATTCAATTGGCTCATTTGACTTCTCTGTCTAACTCTAAATCCCTTCCCTTTCAGATATTCTGCCGTCTCGACAGTTCTTTTTCTAGTCGAAGACCAAACTGTTAGTGGTTTAAGTGGTGCATCAGAACCACCTGCGGCAATAGAAGCTGCTCTTTCTTCTTCACGATGTTTGAGTAATGCATCAGACATTTTCTTGGCGTATTCTCGGCCTTCGTCGGACAGGGAAGCATCAGCTTTGTAGGAATCGTCTAGACTAGATGTTCCTGCGCGCGCGAAGAATGTTTGACGAGATTTGATATGAAGGTTCATGAGGTAGAAGACGATACGATGGGATAGGTATCCAAAACTGACGTTGTTATAATCAATGCGCTCACCAGCATTGATCATTTTAACATAATTCAAGTCGGTTTCAGTCATAGTTTCGAAGTGAGGGATCTTCATATCAATCCTCTTAAGATAAAGTTTGGCAGCATCCTCAGGATCCATGCCAACGAACTGCGAATGTGGTATCTTAGCATCATCCTGGTACTTCCAACGCTCTGAAGGGAGGTTTACATCTGGAGATGAGATTTTGACACTTCGAGCATTCTCTTGAAGTATCTTTTCGTCTGTAACATAAGACTCAAGGAACAACGTCTGAGATGAGATTTAGCCACTGTTCTTCGGAATTAAATTGTTATTGAGCATCATACCTGTACATCATGCTTAGCGAACTCTTTTGCAAGAGATCTGCGACCACCAGAAAGTGGGTTGACAGCATCATAGATAGCAACTTGACCATTTTCATGATTGAGCCAGGCATAAATATCTTCACGACATTTCTTAAGAATCTTTTGTCTAAGCATAACCGAAGCAGCAGATGCGTTGATGAAAAAATAGTCATCGGGAACATCCTGACCTGGACCCATTGTAGCACGTCGATAATCTCCTAGATGGAAGATTCTCGTCTTAACACCCAACCTGAAACGATTAGAAAAGAAGAGACGATTGACTTTAGATAAAACTTACCATTGTAAATAACGCGAAAGAGAGACAGAAATATGTCTGCACAAGAGTAATCGATCAGTAAGACTGAATCTAACCCCACCTCTGTTTGGAGTAACGACTCACGTTTTTCCACGCGCAGGAAGACCAACTAAGACAATAGCAATTCTTCCAGAATGGAAAAGTCTACCCGACTCAGTTGAATACAATTGAGCCGGTGCCATAGTGGCCTTCTCATCCGGCAAATCATGAACTCCATCGATGAAAGTTGAAGATCTTCGACGAAAGCGAGGAGAATTGGCTGCGATTTCCGCGGTTCTAAGAAGTTGGTCAGTCTCAGTAAATGGCATATCGGGGAGTTCGAGTCCCGCCATAATAGCGCTCATAGAGCAGCTTGGAGAAAATTGTGATGGTGGCTATGATTGAGAAGGGGGAGACATTGTGACTTCCAATTACTGTTGAAGGAAAGTCCAAAGTAGAAAGAGTGAATAAGGAAAGAGGATGGTGCACCAAAATCATCAGCAGGCTACCCAATCTTAAACGAAGGGGTAAAAGTGAACAACTCAAAAAACGACCACTACTCACAATAAAGTATCCATCTTTCTATATTTCCCAACAAGGTACTTCTAGGGAAAGCAATACAGCAATCGGAACCTGTGCTACTTGGTCGACGTAACCCAAGAGACTCAAAAATGCTCAAATTGGACAGCTGAAGTGGATGCACTGTAGCCTCACAACAACTCGTGCTTACTTCCTTTGCTTCCAATCACTCTTTTCTTTCCTTTGCTAATCCCGTGACTTCGAGATCCAGTCCCGTATGTTGTGTGTTGTCGAGATTACCTTTCCTTGCACGAAGCACCCTTAAATCCTCGTGATCCCGGAAGAAAAGAGACGAACAAGTGCAATGAACCGTACACTAGTTAGTGGATTCGCTCTGGATAAAGTATTGAGGCAAAGCTTTGTTCAAGCTTCTGTCTCACGCAGCTTCCTGTTACTCCACCAGTCGCTCTGGTGAATCAACCCGGACTTCCCTTCAAAACTTCTCGGCGCTTGGTAGTTTCAGATATCGTCGGTGATCTTATCACAATGGACTCTGTTCAACCGCCGTATGTCCTGAAAACAACAACAGCTAAAGCTATCAATATCAATTTTCTGTGGTTGTATAAATGAAATGCGGTTCGAACTTGTACTTGGTTTAGCTTCAGCTAAGATAATCGAGATAAGTGGCATATCAAAGATTAGTCAATCAGTGCATTTATTGGACCAATCATAGAGAGAGAATTCACTTCGGGTGGACGGGCACGGACGGGTCGTAGCGGGTAGAATTTATGCGTGCCTGGATTGAATATTGATGCCTTATCAACAACAAACGTCGAATTAAAGTGATAACCTATTCGAATATGACTTCATTTCACTTCAATTATGTTAATTATATTATAAGAACTTCGATTTCATGGACATTCAATCATATCCTGTCTTTTTATACACAGCTAGATATCTACAGTGACAAACAATATCATGCCTCCCTCCCATCGTCGTCGCTGCAAAGTTGAATCACTATAATACAGAAGTACCCATCCTCATATAACATCTCCCTCATGATATCTCATGCATCATCCATGCCCGGTTTCGCATCAACCTATCCGCTATCATAAACAAAAGCACTTGCAATGCTCCCCATTCCAAACCGAATTCCAGATATGCTGCTCCAACAACGCAGAGTCTCCGAGAACATGAGGTATAAAGAAAGTCTATGATATGGTAGAATAAAAGGGAAAAAAAGTTGGATCATCTGTTGCTTCGGATATTTATGCAGAATTGTACCTTTTCTTTCCAGCGGTAGAAAGAAATAAGGTTCATGGTTGTCGTAAAACATCTCGAAAGAAAATGAAGAAGCTTTTCATATAGGTCTGGCATAGCAGAAGTGAGTCCGTTATGTAGATAAGTTAGGTGGCTATTCGGTGTACATGTTCTTGTTCGTAAAGGGCTTTTATGTTATGGAATTAAATTCGATTAATTCTGGGAGTGGAGGATGTGCTCTGGGGAGCATTGTGTCGAATCACAGATGTTTAAAATGGGATCTGGGGTGGGGCACCTCCGACTGCCATTGCTTGTTCTTCGACCGCTTCGTCGCCAGATTCAATGGAAACTGCTACTCCAATCTTTGCTGCTTGCTATAAAATTTGTTAGTAATAAGTAAGTCTTGAATAAGGAATTACATGCCTTGAAATGGTCCATCTCAGCGGCAAAAGTAAGTTGCACAGGTGGTGCAACTCTCTTCTCTAATAAGCAGCTCAACTTTCCCGTTGAATCAACTTGGGCTCTGAAGGTAGACATTCTGAAGTCATACTTGGCACCAACAGTTGTGACACCCTCTTTTCTAATAGGTCCTCCCATCATACCAGCTCCAGACAACCCCGCGAATTGTAAGTTAAGATCCACACCAGCTTCAACCTTATCTGTCAATCTTCTCCAGAAAGATGTGTTTACAGCTCCTTGCGCTTGTAATTGAGCACTAGCAATCCAATCACTGCCCTTGTATTTGGCACAGTATGATACTGCAGTTTCGGGTCCTTGGTTCATTGCTGCTCGTTGCCAGACAGCCTCCAAACCCAAAGCAAGCTTTGGAGTAACAGCTTGTAAATATTGACCAATGAAAATACCGGTGAATCCTCCATCAAGTATTGAAGGGTTGAGAGATTTGATTGAAGCTGTGAAATCTTGTCCGGTATACTCGTTGTCTAATTGCATCATAGCTTGACCGGGGGCGACTTGAAGTTGTGTCTTAGTAACGAAAGCTGGCGTCCATCTGTAATTGAATCGAGTGGTAAGCTGCCCTTCATTGTCCATGTTTCCTTGCATAAATATCTGCCAATCGCATTGTCAGCTTCTGTTCTCAAATTGATAGTGGGAGCCTCGTATAAATGATGAGAACATTTTCATCGAACAGTTACTAACCTTATTTGTGCCAAACAACGCTCCAAATGTATATGGGGGTAAACCTTGAGATCCCATAGAGAATGCGTGGGAGACTTGGAATAAAGGTGCCATGCTGAAAGGCTTGGTGAGATCCGCCCTCAGACCAGAGAATGTGTAGTTATTGAGGAATACATCGCGTTGAACCTCTCTAGCAATGTTTTCGACTGTTCCAGGATTTGAGAGGCCCAGCGCTTCTCTCTTCTCTTGAAAAGTAGTGTAAGCATTTGATAAAGCCCCGGCTGCAGCATTATTGTAAAGGAAGCCCAAAGGCGAATCCTTCTCCAGCGCAAAAGACGACATTTTTTTCTTTAATATGATAACACTGAGAGGATGAAGGAGTATCAATTTATACAACGAAAGAATGTCGGATCAGAGGAAATGGTGGTGGGTGATTGCGAGCCTTCAAAACTGATGGTCAAAAATACTTTCGAGGTTGATGCGACTGAACTTTTTCTTGAAAGAGCTCTAATGATTACGAGGCAGAAATTCAGGCATCAACAATGACGAGGTGCGGGAGCTTATATAAATGTCATGTGGTACCCCTCCTTGATTTGGATCACATCACATTCTGGCATGTCAGAATTTTGGAGTCTATTTATTTATCTTGTCTTATTTGCAAAGCAATTTATTGAATAGGCGAAGGAGAATTCTTTCAACAGTATTGAATCTACAAACCTTGTGAGTGAGAATACAATAAATATATTGTGAATTAGGCAATCACATGAACCAATCGTTTAACCGAGGGGTGAATCTGTCCACCAGGTCTATAGGTCTATCCAGTTCAACGGAAAAGTCTCTCTTTTATTGTACTTTGTAATTGACAAAAACACACATAACAGATGATATTCATAGGCCGATCTCATAAATCTTATCGGTTCTGACACTAACATTCTAAACACTTTCCCTGCAACCTAGAGGTTCCTCCTTCGCTTACTCCCAATCATTGTCTTCCTGTATCGAACTCCTCTTAGGTCGGGATGAACTGAATCACATCTTCATCACACTCTATCCCTTCCTGTGACATCAATCTTCATGAAATCCGCTCTCCTTACTCCTATGATACCACACAAGCTACAATATCAATGGTCGAAGCATCCAAAGTCATAAGTTAACGTTCATTCCTGTTTAGCGCACCGAGCTATCTGTAATTACACTTGCCCAATCATCTCAATATAGGTCCTCTTAGATCAATATTTCTATACAGATTCCGCGGTTAGATTTCCCAAAGACTACTATCTTCCCTGCCTTCTCTTTCATTGAACTTTTTTATTTAGCGGGTTTTCATCTAGTTTCCCAAATACATCCACAAGTCATTCAAGAATGCTATCCATTACTAACCATTTCGAATCCCGAATACCATTATGATATCTTGCTTCTCTACTCATGTATACCAAGAATGAACGTACAATGAACACACTACGCTAAAGAGTCAAGACAATCCTCTGCAATTACCATTTTAGGTATCAAATACCCAGCCCAGACTTGCATGAAAGATTTATACCGGTTCTCACTTAAAACCTACCAGCTTCACTTCTTTGAACCCCCCATAGACCCCGTCTCAACATTCAATCCTCGATCTCCCAACTATGCACCTCTTGACTTCTGAAGTTTAGAAGATGTAGTGATTACACGATCATCCTTTACCCCCACGTTGATCAAATTAAAACGATATTCATGTTCATGAACTTGCAGCTAATCCCAAAGCAACACATCACTTCTAACTCACCAGATTTCTCCCGGGGTGAATTGTGAGGAAGACAAACAGCAAATATGCTAAGAAACCATGAGTAAATGGAAAAGCAGTAAAGAAAAGCTATATATACGATGTTCTCCTCTCCCAAGAAAAAACAAGCAAGATATACATCTAAACTCTCCCTTCTAGCTTATAATACCATCCATGAAATATCATCCCATCCCTCTCAAACCAAGCAAAATTCATAGATTGTCGTATGCAAACGCATCACAGACAAATCCTGAATAACAAAAGATGACAATCCCAGCACTCACTACTCCCTACAGAAACCCAAGAAGTATTCAAACCCGTATTATTAGTAACAAAACATCCATATAACGCAACCTTAATCATCTATATACTACCTATCATAATATCACATCAGTCCCTCGCCAAAACTCCAAATTGAATCAAAATAATATAACCGCTATACGAACATAAGATTCCCAAATCCTAGCCCCTATATATAAGAGTTTAAACTCCCCAAGTATAAGAACGAAATCCCAAACCTCAAAACATATAGATGAAACTCATGCTCTTCACTACCCCCAGAAAGAGCTTCATGTATGTTCTCTGTTTCTATATTCATATTCACATTCTCCGTTCCCATATTCAAATTCATATTCATACACCCTCCTATTCTCCAATCTCCAATCTCCAATCTCCAATCTCCAATCTCCAATCTCCAATCTCCAGCCTCCAGCCTCCAGCCTCAGCCCCCAATTCTCCTCCCATCCCATCCCATCTTTTCAACCCCCAATTCCCAAATTCCCAAACCCCTCAACTAACCCAAGTGCTACATTCTAACTCAAACTCGAATTTAACCTCATATCCAACTCAACCTCAAACTCCAAATCACCATCACCATCACCACCATCACCACCCCCACAAACTTCCCCTCCTTCCCTTCCCCTCCCCTCCCCCCTCTCCACCTCAAAACATCCACCCACTTCCCCCCACAATCCCACCCAGCACCCAGCACCCCAATCCCACTCCCCCATACAATTCAAACCCAATTATCCAACTCCTTTCCAAAACTTCATATATAAACCCTTAAAAACAATAACACAGTGAATACTAAATCCCAATCAATACTCGAATTCAAGAATCATCCACATCCACATCCACATCCACACATCCATCCGCATATACATTCAATCCCCTTGATTCAATACATATCTACTTTATACAACATCTACTTCTCTTCTCTATCTTGATATATCCACCGCATCACATATTAAACACTGAGCACCTGATTATAAAGTACACTTCCTCTTCCTTTCTCCCTCTTCTTTATCTCCTCTCCTTCTTCAACACCTCGAATAAAAATTATGGCTATAATAGTGTTACGACGGTAACAGAATCGTCACGTGATGAGTGTCACGTGATGGAGTTTT
>JBBMOJ010000228.1:0-65650 GCA_038090695.1 Sclerotinia spermophila | reverse complement strand
TTATTTATTTATTTATTTATTTATTTATTTATTTATTTATTTATTTATTTATTTAACGTCTGTAATGGACCTCCCTAAGGGTATTTAGATATAATTAGAATCTAGAGTTACAATACAGAAAGAGCGTTAGTATATATATTAATAAAACCTCTTAAAGAAAACCTAGGTCCTTTTGTATCTCCTAAACAAACCAATTAATTATCAAGGCTAAGAATTGAATACCCTTCTATAAATACATATTATTTCTTAACAAGGAGATATATGCTTTAAGAAATAATAAGCTTATTAAAAATAAGGAAACAATTACTCTTTTTATTATAAATAGAAAGGGGTGTAGATATGGGTTGCTATATTGATTATAGTAGGGAATATATAAGTGCAATTATAAGGGGAAGCGGAGTAGCCTGATAGGTATCGCTTAGGAGTACTAGGAGATAGGTTTTGATCTACTATAATAAGGGTAGTAAGCCTTATATATATATAAAAAATTTCACTACCTATTCTAATTGAATAAAAGAGAAGTGGTTCGATTTATATAAAAATAGATATTTGGAAAAAGTATAAATATATTGAAAAATAGTGAAAAACAGTATCGAGGTGATAGCGAGTTGTAAATAGATTTATCTTTTTCAAATCCTTATTATTAATTCAATCTCTTATTCAATTAGGCTGATTTAATTTTTTTAATTCTTATTGATTGTAATCAATAAGTATTTAAATTGTAATGCTCTATATAATATAAATATTTTCTTTGAATTAGAATCTCCTAAAGGGTATTTAATAAATAAGCTATTTGCTATTCCTATATATTCAGCTCAATAGGTATTCTTCAAAATAGATTTATTGTATATTTCGCTATTAGTTATTGTTATTATTCGTATTATTCGAGGCTTTGTTAGTTTTAATCCTTTATTCGCTTTGAAATAGATTTTTATTATATAAATCCTATTAGCTTTAGGAGGAGTAACGATATAGAATTAGAAGTTTATAAAGCCTCCTCTTATACTTTCTACTATCTCCCAGGTTCGTAGCCGGCACCATGTATAGGTAGGACTTCGTCTTCGCCGATCAATTATCTATATATAATAGAATATATATTCCTTTTCCTATAAAGAGATTTGGGTCTACTATTAATTCTTTAAATTTAATCTCTTTAAAGAATCTCTATACAATTATTCACTAAATATATAAAGTTTGTTTAAATCTATAAAGAGACTTTTTCAAATTGAAATATAATTTATTTTTAAACTTGATTTTGGGAAAGATTGTTTCAAAGAATCTTAGTATTTCTATAAGGATTTCTATATCCATTAACTCGCTATTCAAAAATACTATATCAATATCCATGTTATCAATCTCTAGATCTTCTGCTACAGCTTTTGCTAACAAAGTATATAATATTGAATACCTTACTATATTAATAAAGATCTCTTAGAAATCTATTCTATATTTTTATAAATATCCTTTAATAATTAGTTGTACTTTTATTTTAGCTAATTTGCTAAAGCAATTTAATTTATTCCTTAGAATATATCTATTATTTAATAGCTTTCTGTTGGTGGGTATAGTTCCATTTATGATTTTGAAGGTATTATTATCCTTAAAACTTTGCAATTCACATCTGATTGTATTTATTTATATTTGAGCATCCTTTTGTATAGTATCCTTGAATTCTATTGCTTTTTTTAGTATTAATTCAAAACTATTAGTTAAAATTCCTTTAGAATATATAAAAATAATAAATAATATTTTGTATTATTAAACAATTTAATTATTAAAAATACTCTCCAATTATTTCTTGCAATTCTGATTTGGTTTAATTTGGATTAAAGTAATTGCTAAAGCACATCTAATTTCTGGAATCTTTATAATTATTTGTATATTCTATAATCTAATTACAAATGTTTATATTTTTTATATTGGTTATCTAATTGCTTGTAGTTATTATTATTTAAGTAATTGTAATAGTACCTTCTATATTAAAGAATAGATCTGAATTTCTTTTTATTTGTTTATAATCTAAACTTCTTTTTGTTTATTGGTTTATATATTTTGTATATTATTCTATACTATCAATTGTATTCTTTGTTTTGTAATTTTAAGCCTATTATATAGAAGGATTTTTCTCTTCTTTTTTATCCCAAATTATTTTGGGATACTCTTTTTTTTAAACAAATATCTATATTTATTAAAGTTAGTATCTATTATTCTATTGATAATTTTGATATAAAGATTAAAGAAATAATAAATATTATTTCTATTCATTCTAATTATAATATACTTTTCTTTAAATACTCTCGATTCGAATTTCTTAGACAATTGTTTTGAATATTAGGGGTTTTTAGTTTATACTTTGTATTTAAATACTCTAAACTTTTTAAAGTTAGGTTATCTGCTATATATAGTTTTATATAGTATAATTACTGTTGAAAGTATTCCTGTTTCTTTAAAAGGTAATACTTTTATAAACGATCTATTCTTCAAATATATAGTATGCCTAATAATAAATTCCTATATTTTGGATTCAATTCCTAATTCATTCAATAATGATTTTGAAGTAATATTAATATCTTGAATCTTTTTCTTAGTGATTCTATTTATAGAATGTTTTTTTAAAAACGAGAATTCGAAAATTAATCCTTTCTTTCCAATTTCAATCTAGAATATTATTCCGAATTCGCTTTTTTTATTATTTGCTTTAATAATAGTAACTTTGAAATTGAATTCCTTTTTTATTTAATTAATTAAATCTATTAAAATAGGTATTACTATTATTATTAATTTATCTTTTACAAATCTAATCTATATAAATCTAATAGTATTATTAACAATTATAATGAAATATCTATTCCCATTTTCAAAAAGTTTTTATATATCTAATAGATTTATATAAAAACAATATAGTCTTATAGAAATACGAACAACTATATATTTATTGAAATACTTATTTTTTTTTTCTGTAAAACAAACTTTATATACTTTTTAATTAGTAAGCTTTTTTCTTTTAATATAATATAAACTATTAAAGGCTTTTTTTAGTTTATTTATTTAATTATAATCGAGGTGATTTAAATATCGATATATTATTTTCATTTTGTTATTATTAAAATCAATCTTTTCAATCTCTGAATTTATATTAGCTATATATACCTATAGAATAAAGGGCTATTTAATAATATAATTACTATTTTAATATTTTGCAATTATTTCAAATTGATCATTTTTCTAATAGGATATTAAATCTTTTTCAAAAATGATTTTTCGATTTATTTTAGCTAATAATCTAATGGAGATGAACTAATTATATCGAAACTCCTTGATATATTAAATATCCTGTAATATAAGATTTCTAATAATTACTATTTCAAATATAGTATTTTGAATATATTTATTATTAGCTATCTTAATATTTTATAATATACCCCAATATATAAGATTCATAAGGTTTTTAATCGAGCTAGTAAAGTAATAGGAAGCCCCTAAATCAAGAATCTATTTATTATTTTGAACTTCAATATATATTGCACTATAAGGATAAAAGGAATCAGTATATTCTTCTATTATAGCTATTCCAGCAAAACACTTATTCTTAATATTATCCTTATTTGGTTTTAAAGTTTTCTTAACCTTTTTGTATATATGATACTGATTTTGCTAGTATCCTTTTTTATTATAGAATCTATAAAAAGATTCTTTCTTATCAATTCTATTAAAAATATTTCTTATTCTTCCTTTACAATCTTTCCTATAATATCTTCCTCTCCTTTTTCGAGCATCTTTTCCTTTTATATTATTTATTACAATATTCGCTACTATAGCTTAATTAACTATATTTCAAGAAATACTTTTAGCTTATTGTAATATAAATAATACATTTTATAAATCTTTATCTACAACCAAAATAAGATTATACTAAATCTACCAAACTTCTATTTCTAATAATAAATTCAATAATTGGGAATAGATTTCATTATTTATAATAGATTATTGAAATGCAGATATCTTGTATTAATAATCAAATAAACAATCGAAAAAGACTTATATAATCTCGATTTTGGGATCGAATAATTCTTAAACGAAATGCTTTCGGAGCTCTTGAATATATTGTATATTTATAGTTTTGTTAAATATCAATAGATACATCCAGACACTTATAAAATTACTTTCATTAATCATAAGTATTAATTGAAAATAATATATTGGAATCAGATTAGAATTAATAATAAAGAACACAATTTCTTTCCTTTTTTTCTAATTAACTTTAGATACTATTTCTACTCCTATATACAATTCCAAAATAGAAAGTAATATTATTACTATTCAAATAGATTTATAGAATTCAATCCAATTATCACTTTTGAAAATAATAATAAAGCTCCATTTCGTTTGAATTGTATTAGTAGTAATTACATCTATCATCTTATAATAATAAGGATATTTTATATTTTATACATTATAAATATAATAATAAAGCTATTATAATATAGCGCTTATAACCTATCGGAAATAAATAATAAGTTACATATAATATAATAATATTATATATAGGAGTATCTATAATATAACTTTATACTATAATATAAAATTACTATCTATATAATAGTGAAGAGATTTATAAGGGGAAGCTAAGGGCACATGCCACCAAGTGGCATGTAGTACACGTGATTTCCAATAATATTTATATATACCCTGCTATTGGTTTGATATAGGTATATAGATTTCGGGGCTATAATACTCAAATACTTATTTAATCCCTGAACTTAAATCTATTCCCCAATCCTAACTTTATAAAATCCGAGTACTTGGTATTATCAATATACGATCCTTTTTTATTAGAATATTTATAATAGAGCCCTCCCCTTTACACTTCATATCCTGAGAAGTAATTATTCATCTCCCGATTCCACTATATAATATTGTTGGAAATCACGTGTACCACGTGCTATATCGTAGCATATGCCCCCTATAAATCTCTTCACCATTGTATAGATGGCAACTTTACACTATAGTGAAAAGTTATATATAGATCACTTTTATATATAATATTATTATATTATATACAATTTACTATTTATTTCTGATAGATTATAAACACTATATTATAATAGCTTTATTACTATATTTATAATATATAAAATACGAAATATCCTCACTATTGCAAGATAGCAAACACAACTACTATTAATATGATTTAAACAAAATAGGGTTTTATTATTGTTTTCAAAAGCAACAATTGAATTGGATTCTATAAATCAATTCGAATTGTAATAATATCAATCTTCACTTTAGAACTATATATAGAAACAGAAAAAATACCTAAAACTAATCATACAAATATTACTAATTAGAGAAAAAGAAAAGGAATTATATTCTTATTATTAATTCCAATCTAACTCTAATATATCGTTTTCAATTAATACTCATAATTGATAAAGGTAATCTTATAGATATTTAAATATATCTATTGATATTTAACAAAACTATAAATATATAATATATTTAAAAACTTCGAAAGTATTTTGTTTATAAATTATTCGATTCCAAAATAGAGATTATATAAATCTTCCTTGATTATTTATTTGATTATAAATATAAAATATTTATATTTCAATAATCTATTATAGATAATAAAATCTATTCCTAATTATTAAACTTATTATTAGAAATAGAAATTTGATAAACTCAATATAACCTTATTTTAATAACAAATAAAAATCTATAAAATGTATTATTTATATTGTAATAAACCGAAAGGATTCTTCAATGTATAATTAATTAAATTGTAATAGCGAATATTGTAATAAATAATACAAAAGGAAAAAGTACTAAAGGAAAGAAAGAAAGAAATTGTAATAAAGATTTAAAGGAAAAAAAGGAAAAGTTTTCAATGGAATTAATAAAAAGGGATCTCTCTATAAATTCTATAATAAGAAAGGATATTAGTAAGATTAGTAGTGATTATACAAAAAAACTAAAAAAGCTTTAAAAACAAATAAGAATAATATTAAAAATAATAGTTTTGTTAAAGTAATTATAGTAAAAGAATATATTGATTCTCTTTATCCTTATAATACAATATATACTGAAATTCAAAACAACAAATACATTTTTGATTTAAAGACTTCCTATTACTTCATTAGTTTAATTGAAAACCTCACAAATCTTATATACTAGAATATATTATGAAAAATCAAAATAACCAATAATAAATATATTCAAACTACTATATTCAGAATAGCAACTATTAGAAATCTTATATTATAGAATATCTAATATATCAAAGAGTTTCAATATTTATTTATTTATTTATTTATATTACTTAACATCTGTAGTGGACCTCCCTAGGGGTATTCAGATATACTATGAAAATGGATTGATTTATAAAGTGAGAACTCTAACTAGATATAATAATTTATTTTCAAGGTTAGGGGCTGTTTATCTTTTTATAAATACAATCTAATTCTATTTCGAAAGGGATTGCTTATATATTAATATCTTTGAATAGATTTAGTTCTTTAGTATATATAAGGAAATAGAAAACAAACTCCTTTTAAAAAAAGGAAAAGTAATAAGGTATAAGTGGATAATTAGAGTTCAATTGTATTATTGATATTTGGGGGTTAGTAAATATATAGAAGATTCTAAAGGGTTAGGAAGATATATAGATTGAAAAGTAAAGATTATAATAGATAAGAAATAGTCTTCTAGCGATTCAAAGGGTATATTAGTATTTATTTATTTAAAGCTAGGGTAGATCCGGGAGTAGAATCCCGATCCATTGAAAAGTTGAGTGAGTAGGCCTGGGTTCTTGGTGAGCCTTAAAAAAAAAAGAGTTTCAATATAATCAATTTATCTCTATTAAATTATTAATTGAAATAAATCAGAAATCATTTTTAAAAAAGATTCAATATTCTATTAGAAAAATAGTCAACTTAAAATAACTACAAAATATTATAATAATAATTATATTATTAAACAACATTCTATCTCATAAATATATATAATTGATACAAACTCAAAAACTAAAAAGATTGATTCTAATAATAACAAAATCGAAATAATATATTAATACTTAAATTATCTCAATTATAATCAAATAAATAAACTAAAGAAAGCCTTTAATAGTTTATATTATATTAAAAAAAGAAAACTTGCTAATCAAAAAGCATATAAAACTTATCTTACAAAGAAAATAAATAAGTATTTCAATAAATAAACAATTATTTACACTCCTATAAAACTATATTATCTTTATATAGATCTATTAGATATATAAAAACCTTTTGAAAATGAAAACAGATACTTTATTATAATTATTAATAATACAATCAGATTTATATAAATTAGATTTGCAAAAAATAAATCAGTAATAACAGTAATATCTATATTAATAGATCTAATTAATCAAATCGAAAAGAAATTCAATTCCAAAATTACTATTATCAAAGTAAACAATAAAAAAAGCAAATTCGGAATAACATTTCAAATTGAGATAAAAAAAAAAGAATTTATCTTCAAATCCTTGCTTTCAGAAAAACATTTAATAAATAGAATTGCTAAGAAAAAGATTGAAGATATTAATATTATATCAAAATCACTATTAAACAAATCAAAGATTAAATCTAAAATATAGGAGCTTATTATCAAATATATTATATATTTAAAGAATAGATTGTTTATAAAGGTATTATCTTTTAGAGAAATAGGAATACTTTCAATAGTAATTATATTATATGAAATTATATATAATAAACAATCTGATTTTAAAAACTCAAAGTATTTGAATATAAAATATAGATTAGAAACCCTCAATATTTAGAATAATTGTTTGGAAAGTTTGAGTCGAAAGTATTCAAAGGAGAGTATATTATAATTAAAATAGATACAAATAATATTTATTGTTTTTTTAATTTTTATAATAAGATTATTAATAGAATAACAAATACTGATTTTAATAGATATAGATATCCGTTTAGAAAAAAGAGTATTCTAGAATAGTTCGGGATAAAAAGGAAAAGAAAAATCCCTTTATATAATAGATTTAAAATTACAAAACAAAAAATATAATTAGTAATATAGAATAATATATAAAATATATAAACTAATAAATAAAAGAAAGTTTAGATTTATTTTTTGGTATAAAAAGTATTATTGTAATTACTATAGTAATAACAATTATAGGTAATTGGATAATTAGTACAAAAAATACAAGTATTTATAGTTAGATTATAAAATATATAAATAATTCTAAAAATAATATTTGCTTTGGTAGTTATTCTAATCCGAGTTATATTAAATCAGAGTTGTAAGAAATAGTTGGAGAGTATCTTTAATAATTAGATTGTTTAATAATATAAAGTATTATTAATTATTTTTATATATTTTAAAGATATTTCAATTAGTAATTCTAAATCAATATTGAAACAAGTAATAAATCTTAAGGACATTATATAAAAAGATATTTAAATATAAATGAATACAATTAGATATAAATTACAAAATCTCAAAAATAATAGTATTTTCGAAATCATAAATAGAATTATATCTATTAACAAAAAGCTATTAAATAATAAATATATTCTAAAAAATAAAATAAATTATTTTAGTAAGCTAGTTGAAAGAAAAATATAATTAATTATTAAAGGGTATTTATAGAGATATGGAATAGATTTCTAAAAGATTTTTATTAGTATAATAAGGTATATAATATTATATATTTTATTAGTAAAAGTTATAATAGAAAATCTAAAGATTAATAATTTATTTATTTTTGTTGGAAATCATATATTATATATGATATACTAAGCAGTATGCTAGTAACAAATAAACCTTTTTTTGACAGGTTATAAGCCCGGATGGCGCAATAGTAAAGTATATCATTTGATAATACAAAACCTACATTCGGTGTAACTTGGTAGATCAGAAAAAATGAAAAAGTAATCCACACAGCCATATGCAACCTAGTAGAGGTTTAGCTCCGCTCCCTGAATATAAAGCGTAAAGCTAGCTCCTGAGGAAGGAGTTGTAGGGTATACTACTTAAGAGGGCGTGTTGGAAATCATATATGATATATGATATACTAAGCAGTATGCTAATAACAAAAAAACCTTTTTCTGACAATTTTATTTATATTACTTAACATTTGTAATGGACCTCCCTAGGGGTATTCAGATGTACTACGAAAATGGACTAATCTATAAAATGAGAATTCCAACTAGGTATAGTAATTTATCTTTAAGGTTAAAGGCTATTTATTCCTTTATAGATATAATCTAGCTTTATTTTGGAAAGGATTACTTATATATTAATATCTTCGAATAGGTTTGGTTCCTAATATATATAAAGAAATAAAAAGCAAATTCCTTTTAGAAAAGGGAAAGGTAATAGGGTATAGATAGATAATTAGAATTCAGTTGTATTGTTAGTATTTGGGGATTAATAAAAATATAAAAGATTATAAAGGATTAGAAAGATATTCGAATTGAAAAATAAAGGTTGTAATAAATAGGAAATAATCTTCTAATAATTCAAAGGATATATTAGTATTTGTTTATTCAAAGCTAAAGTAAATCTAGGAGTAGAATCCCAACCTATTAAAAAATTGGGTGAATAAGCCCAGACTTTTGATAAGCCTTTTAATATATATTATTATATTATTAATAGATTGAAAGTATAGAGGTGCTTAAAGCTAATTAGCTTTCGATCGATTGTTGATTGAGTATTCAAAGAAATAGAGTAGTACTTTTGGATTACTATAGGAATACTTCTATTTGTTTATTAGATAATTGAACTTCTTATGATAAGCTATAAAGTCGTTATAGCTGGTTTTTATTACTAATAATCTATATAGTATATTTCTTGGGAGTCCTAATTATATAAACTCTTTTGTATTATAGCTCGATTTCTATAGCTTATAAATCGAGGAAGTATTAGTATTAGTGGACTATTACTAAAATGTTTCTAATAAATAGTATCTTATATAGAATTTAAAACAGATCCTATTGATTATAGATATTCAAGTAATATCAATATCCATAGAATTGAATATACTTTTATTTACTAAGCGGTTTTCTATCTTATTGCTAGTAATACTAGTATAACCTGGTGACTATTTGATTATAATATTATAGGTTTTTATTGCTTTGTAATATTTATAAAAAGCTTATTATAATGATGTTACTATATTGCTGTATATATACTATATAATTGATATACTATTAATATATATTTATATCTATTCTATAATAAACTTATAGTAGGTTTTTATAAGGTATTCGAAGCTATATTATATATTGATTGCTTCTATATCGAAGATATAAGAGTCAGTTCATATACACTTGAATCTAAAAGCAATCTACACTTTATTCTAATAGATTATATACCTATATTCTATATTTTACCTACCCTTTTTATTCTTCTCCGAATTATCAAAGAATATAATATAATTATTAAAGGGAAATTCATTCTATCACTTATTAAAAGCTTTAATAGCGTTTTCCTTTTTGATCCTTTCTATAAAATTAGTATAGTATCTCAATGAATAATAAAGTCGGAATAGTTTCGGTTATTGTATAATAGAAAAGATTATTCCAAACTATTGGATCTTAATAATCAATTCTTGTACTATACCTATCCCTTTACTTCTTATATATATCAATAGTTTTAAATATTCAATCAAAAGATATTATATATTGATTATCTGAAAACAGAATACGAAACGAAGTTTCGTTTATTTAAATACAACCTTATCCAATAATAAACCGGCCTCAACTAAAAAGATTATAATTGATATTATCCAATAGATTAGAAGTACTCCATATATAACCGAATTGATTATTATATTAATGTATTAGTAATAGCCTTTAATACTAGTATTTATAAAGAGGCCAATCTAATTGAGTCCCATTTTATATTGATTACTATATTACATCTCTATTCTATAGGAAACTATAGGAAATATATAAATAGTAATAGTCTTTTATGAGCAAAACACTAATAGACTATATATTATCCGTACTATCAATTTAATATATAAAACTACTTTTATAACTTTAGTAATTTGAATCTTTATATATTAAAGGAAAGATAAATATCAATCGAAAAAGATACCAAACTATTTCAAAATAGATTGAATATTGGAGTTTATAGTTATCGGTATTAATAAAATAATAAGGTTTCTATAAATAACCAATAATAGATTCATAATATTATATTATTTAATTATATATAAAAGTTCAAACTTTTTTAAAACAAAGAATACTTTATTCTTATTACTCCATTAAATGATTTATTATACCTTTCTCTAAAAGATTTTAATATTTGTTAATAGATCCTTAAATGTATAATATATTATCATATTATTAGTATAACCGAAATGATATTTAATATATTAATTAAGAAGCTCAATGATATATAATATATATAAAATCAGGGATAAGGGGAATCCCTATAATATTCTATAAACTACCAGAAACTCATTTGTTATAATACCTTCGAATCTGATTCTAACCTTTCGATTTATAAGAAAAGAATCGATCAACTAAAAGAATAATATCGGCCAACCCTGCTTTATTATTCGATTTATAAAACATTATTTGAATAATATATTATAGGCTCCCTAAATATCTATAATAATAAGTATTACTATATTCCCTATTACAAAAGCAAGCTTTATATTATAAATAAATATTACTATAAAATCGATACCTACCCACTTGGATAATACTCCATACTACTATAAACTGACTATATTGAATCTTATAACTATCCATAAAATCTAATTAACAATATATCTCTCAAAGCCCTTATTAATATATAATATAAAAGCAATCGATTATTATAATCTTGGGGATGATTTATCCTTCTTATCTATTTTAAACAATATAATAATTTCAGCCAGTTTTCACTTTATAAAATAATAATTAAATACTAAACAGAATACAAAAATCTTATAAATCATTCCTTTAATATTTCTCCAGCAAACTTTTAAAAAATGTATTATAACCCAATCGATATTAGGAGATATATATTTAGCCCCAATAATATACTTTTCTATTTCTTTTATAATAATTATTCTTTTCTATAGAAAAGTAATAGGATTTCTATATTAAGCCAGCAAATTGATTAGTAAATCATTATTAGCTTTAAACCAATCAAAAACAATTGAGAAAAAAGCCTTTACCTTTACCTTTATTTCAACAATGATGTACCTATCAATTATTAAAAAAAAAGCTTCAAATAAACTCTCAAGAATAAGTTTATACTAATCTATTATTTTATATAACTCCTTATCATCTATAACATCATTAAACCTTATTATCTAATAAGCTTACTTAGCTTTTCAAATCATTAATTATAAATTCTGATATACATTCATTATAAACTTGAAGTCACTACCCCATTAAATCTTGTGATATACTAAATATACCTCCTTACATTTATTAATCCATCAAGATAAGGCTTTTACTAAACCTCGATTAAAGCTTCCAATAATACAAATAGAATTGTTAAAGGCCTTTACTAATTTATTTATATATCACTTAATATCTATTATTATTTGAATTTCAATAATTCTTAAACAAATCAAATAATTAATTATTAATTTATTTAGTTTGAATAAATCCGATTCCCTTATTCAATAATGAAACTAATCTAGAATCATAATACCTTTAATTCCTAAAATAATAATCTATATAATATAGTCGAATCTATAATAGAATTTACTATAAACCTTTATATATACAAAAAGGATATTAAAAAAAATTAAATCAAGAATATATCTGTCACGGGTTCATACTAGCCTTACACTAGTATGAGGTTTAGTCATCATTAGCTATATAGTCGATACAGTTTTAAAACCTTTCTTTTCCTTTCTTATAGAATATCATATATTATATCTAAATATATACTATTACATATTCTTATACTATAATAGTATATTCTATCTTATCAAAACCCCATTACTATTTCCTTCTAGCAATTTGATTTGAAAATAATCTTTATTTTCGTTCTTGTTTTTGTCTTTGTCTTTATTCTTATTTTCAAAATAGTAGATACTCCAAGTTCATTTATTATAGACTAAATACTAATATATAATTAGATCTATAAGTCCATTCATATTATCTATAATGAATAATAGTATCTTATAAATAAATTATTAAAACTCACTAATACCGATCTTTATATATCTATTATTATTGTATTAGAATACTATAATTATTTTGTTTATTTATTTAGTATTATAAATAACACCTTAAATGTTTTTTATAAAATAAAAAATAATACTTCAAATAAACAAAGGAATTGTATCCTTTTCAATAATCTGAAAAATCAAATCTAATTTTAAGAAGAAGTAAATGTAACTTTAAAAATATAATTCAATCAACAAAACCAATTTATATAAAATAATATTCGATCCTTCTAACAAATCTTTTGTAATCTGGAACTTTTCAAAAAAGAAAAGATTATAGTGATGGTTCGATAGAATAAATATTCAGTATAGAAATAAAATCTTCAACTTTATTAAAGAATTGATTCTATTATATTTGATATAGAAGGAAAAAAGATACTATATATAATCTCTTTTATTGAAAAATATATATATCAAAAATACTTATAAAATATCAATGAAATCCTAATAAATATTTCAATCTATAAGATTATTGAAGTATTCCTCAAAAAATTCAATACTTTTTATATAATAATCGATTTAGAATAGGAAATGATTATATAATTCGACAAATTGAAAATAAAGAAATATATATTCTTTTCTACTTTCTATATTGATTTAGAATATTTAGGAAGATAATACTATAAATCTAATAGAGAAATAATTCTAGATTAAAACAAAAAGTCTTTAATGAATTGAAGCTTTTGGTTTGGGTAGATTCAAATCTATATATATTTAATAATATCAAAGGATTAATAAGAAAATTTAATATTTAGAATCAAAACTATAAAAAAAAACAATTATTATATTACCTCTGCCAATATAATAATAATAATCCTATATAATCAATCTCACCTCAATTCAATAATACTAATAGTTATCTTTCTATAATCTATTAGTAATTCAATAGACCTAAATATTATTAAAATATAATAAAAATGAAATTATAAGGAAGAATACTACCTTGGATTTTATTATTATTATAAGAAAGTAAATCATTCTATATAAGAATATAAAATAAAAAAGGTTACCAATATATAAAAAGCTATTCGAAGTACTATATAGAGTTTATAGAAAGAAGTATATTATAATAGAGAATATATTAAAAAACAATAATTATTCAAATCAAAGTAATTATAATAATCCCTATTATTTAAGATAAAACTTCTAAGAAAATCTTTATCAATATTATTAGTTTAATATATTTCAGAGTTATATCGAAAACGAATTAGTATTATTCTTTAAGAGTATTTCAAATATTTTTTAAAGTATTATAATATCCCCCCTTTCAATTAGAGTTTACAAATTTTAGGGAAATATTTTATTTTCATAATAAGTTGTTTATAAAGGTTAAATAGGGATAAGGAATAAATCAGATAAATAGTAGATAGTAATAAGCTATTATAATTCAATTTTATAAATAATAAATCTCTATTTGTTTAAACTATTATATTCTTAGTATATAATTCCCCTTTTAATATAATTAGTTTAATTGATAATAAATACTTTGGTAAGGCTTTCACTGATTATTCTTTTGTTGTTTAATATAATATTTATATAAAACCTTTATTATATTATTGATAATTCTGATTAGCTAATAGCAATATCATTGATATTATTATTGAATACTTTATAATACTTATAGTAATAGGATTATATTAAGAAATCTAGATATTCTTTGTTATAAAACTGTTTATTAATATTTCTATCATTTTTGGATTACTTTGATTATAATGTTATAATCTATATATAGATTGGGCAAATATAATACTATTATTGATCTTTTTATATTATATAATATAATATTATTTGAAAAATATATATAGATATTAAGCCCCAATTGTTTAATTACTTCAATAATTTGATATTATTACTACTCTTTATAAACGAAAGTTCCCAAAAGAGGTTCGGGATATATTATTATTAATCAAAATATTCCTCCGAAATATCTATTGAGTGAATAATTATTATAAATCAATTATAGAAGATTGTAATGAAGATATTAATAGTGATTATAAATCAATTGATTTTAAGGATATGTTTATCGAATTATCTTTTACTTCTAATAGAGAGTACTATTATATTATAGTTTACAATAATAATATAGCTTCATAAGCCTATATGATCCGAAATCAATCTATTTCATATTCAGTATTTGTTAATAAAGTTGTTAGCTAAAGATAAAAGTAATCAAATCTAATAAAAGAACTATTATTATTATTAGTAATACTCTTATTAATATAATCATCGAATTTCAATCCAAATATAGAAGATATCCATTGGCTTTATACTTTAAGTTTTATATCTTTTTATAAACAGAATAGTATTCGAATTATAAAGGTAATATAGGAAGAACTATTTATTTATTTATTTATTTATATTGCTTAACATCTGTGATAGACCTTCCTAGGGGTATTCAGATATACTACGAAAATGGACTAATTTACAAAGTGAGAACTCCGACCAAGTATAACAATTTATCTTTAAGGTTAAAAGCTATTTGTTTCTTTATAGGTGTAGTCTGGCTCTGTTTCGAAAGGGATCGCTTATATATTAGCATTTTCGGATAAGCCCAATCCCCTAATATATATAAAGGGATAAAAGCAATAATTTCCTTCTAAAAAAAAGAAAGGTAATAGAATATAAAAGAGCAATTAGAGATTAACTATATTATTAGTATTTAGGGGTTAGTAAGTATATAAAGGACCCTAAAGAATCAAAAGGATATATAGATTGAAAGATAAAGATTGTATTAAATAGGAAATAGTTTTCTAGTAATTTGTAGGGTATATTAGTATTTATTTACTCAAAGTTAAAATAGATCCGGGAATAGAATTCTGATCCATTGAAAAATTAAATAAATAAATTTAGGCTTTTAATAAACCCTTTAATATATATTATTATATTATTAGTAGATTGAAAGTATAGAGGTATTTAAGATTAGTCGGTTTTTGTTCGATTATTGATTATATATTCGAAGAAGTGGAATGGTATTTTTGGAGTACTATAGGAATACTCCCGTTTGTTTATTAAATAGTTAAACTTTTTGTAATAAGTTACGAAATCGTTATAATCGGTTTTCATTATTAATAGTTTATATAATATATTTTTAAGGAGTTTTAATTATATAGACTCTTTTATATTATAATTCAACTCCTATAGTTTGTAGATTGAAAAGATCTTAATATTAGTAAACTATTATCAAAATATTTCTAATAAGTAATATTTTGTATAGAATTTAAAATAGATCTTATTGATTATAGATATTCAAGTAATATCAATATCTATAAGACCGAATATACTTTTATTAGTTAGGTAATCTGTTGCCTTGTTATTGGCGATACTAATATATCCTGGGGTCTATTTAACTTTAATATTATAGGTTTTTATTATTTTATATATTTATGAAATATCTATTATAATGATATTGCTATATTATTGTATATATATTATGTAATCGATATATTATTGATATATATCTATATTCAATTTATAATAGGCTTGTGGTAGGATTTTATTAAGTATTCAAGGCTACGCTACATATCGATCACCTCTGTATTGAAGATATGGGAGTTGGGTTGGATATACTTGAATCTAAAAGCGATCTATATTTTATTCTAATAGATTGTATATTTATATTTTATATTTCACCTATCTTTCTCATTCTTCTCTAATTTATTAAAAAAAAAATATAATTATTAAAAAGGAGGTTATCCTATTACTTATTAAAAGCTTTAATAGTATTTTTCTTTTTTAACTCTTTTATAGAATTATTATAATACTTCAATAAGAAATATAGTTAGAATAGTTTTGGCTATTATATAATAGGGATAATTATCCCAAGCTATTGGATCTTAGTAATCGGTCTCTATACTATACTAACCCTTTTGCCTCTTATATATATAAATAGCTTTAGGCATTTAATTAATAGATATTATATATCAATTATTTAAAGGTAGAATATAAAGCAAAGTTTCGCTTATTCAAATACAACCTCATCTAATAGCAAGCCGACTTCAACCAAAAAAACTACAATTGGAATTATCCAATAAACTAGAAATACCCCATTTATAACCAAATTGATTATTATATTAATTTATTGATAATAACCTTTAATACTAATATTTATAAAGGGGTCGGTCCAATCAAGTCCTATTTTATATTAGTTATTATACTATATTTCTATTCTATAAAGAACTATAGAGAATATACAAATAATAATAACTTTTTATAGATAAAATATTAATAAATTATATATTATTCACATTATCGATCTAATATATAAGGCTACTTTTATAGCTTTAATAGACCGAATCTTTATATATTAAAGAAAAGATAAGTATCAATTGAAAAAGATACTAAGTCACTTTAGAATAGATTAGATACTGGAATTTATAACTATTAGAATTAATAATATAATAAAATCCCTACAGATAACTAATAATAGATTCAAGGTATTATATCGCCTAATTATATATAGGAGTTCGAATTTCTCTAGAATAAAGAAGACCTTATTCTTGTCGCCCCACTAAATAATCTGTTATATCTTTCTCTAAAGAATCTTAATATTTATTAATAGATCCTTGAACATATAATATATTGTTATATCGTTGGTATAGCCAAAACAATACTTAATATCTTAATTAAAAAGTTTAACGAGATATAGTATATATAGAATCAGAGATAAAGGGGATCCCTATAGTATTCCACAAGCTATTGGAAACTTATCAATTATAATATCTTCAAGCCTAATTCTAACCTTTCAATTTATAAGAAAAGAGTCAACTAATTAAAGGAGTATTATCAGCCAACCCTACTTTATTATTCAGCTTATAAAACATTATTTGAGCACTATATTATAAATTCCCTAAATATCTATAATAACAAGTATTATTACATTCCCTATTGCAAAAGCAAGTTCTATATTATAGGTAAATACTACTATGAGATTAGTACCTGCCCGCTTGGGTAACGCTCCGCAGTGCTGTGGGCTGATAGGAAGAACTAAACTAAGCTGGAAAAACCTAATATAAACTAAATTCTATAATTAAATATAATTTTAATTTTGATAAGTAAAGTTATAAATATATTCTTTAAAGAAAAAGCATTATTACTAAAGCTCTAATAATAATATCAATATATTTATACAACTTTATTCAAAATTATTATCGGTAGGATTGTTTAAATAGGATTACAAAAACTAATATAGTAAAATTTCTTATTGGAAAACCGAATCTTAGTGATAACGAAATATAAAGTAAATTATCCTTCTAGCTATAAAACAAGCTATTAGTCTTTATATTTTGAAATACTGAAATCTTATTTCTATAAAAAGTTTAGGATTATAAAATCGAACTTATATTAGATAAAGAATTATTATATTTCAAGAATAAATTATTTTCGTTTTTAGAATTTGAAGTGGTTAGAAAATAGATTAACAAAAACCTTTTCAAAGGATTTATTCGTGAATTATATTCCTGTAATATTATACTACTATTTTTAATAGCAAAACTAGATAAAAGAGTTTATATCTACTAGGATTATTATAGTTTAAATAATATTATTATTAAGAATTACTATCCTTTATTTATTATAAGGGAAACATTTGATACTTTGTATAATACAAAAGTATATTCTAAATCGGATATTATTATTATATTTAATAAACTTTATATTGTGGAGGGGGATAAATAGAAAACAGTATTTATTATATGTTTCGGTTTATTCGAATTATTAGTGATACCTTTTAGATTATATAATATATTAGTATCTTTTTAGTATTATATCAATTATACTTTATTCAATAAACTCAACAAATATTATATAGTATATCTCGATAATATTCTTGTTTATTCCAACAATTTATTTGAATATAAAGAATATATTTATATTATTATTCAAAAACTAATAGATATAGATTGACAAATTGATATTAATAAATACGAATTTGAAATCATCTTTATATAATAACTTAGTCTAATTATAATTATAAACAATATTAAAATAAATCCCAACAAAATCGAAGCTATTATATTATAGGAACAATTTATTTCAATTAAAAACCTATAATATTTTCTAAGATTTGTTAATTTCTATTAATGATTTATTAAAGATTTCTCTAAAATCTATTACAAAAAGACAATCTTTGATTATAGAATAAAGAATATAATATTGTTTTCAAGATTTTAAAAACTGTTTTTATTATTATATTAGTATTAGTCTATTTCGATTATAAAAAATATACTATTCTGGAAATTGATACTTTAGTTTCTTATTATAATCAAATTAATAAAAGAATAATATTTTGAACTTTAAAGCTTTTAATAGGAATTCAAAATCCTTATAAATTATAAGAATTTATAATATTTTATAACAACAAAAGTATTGAATCAAAAACAAATTTATTAATCCAAATTCCTATCCCAATATAATTTTTATATTATATATCGATCTGGAATAAAAGTAATACATTTAGATATATTAAGTTATAAGAAAAAAGATAGATTAGATTTTTCAAATCCAAACAACAAATACTTAAAAAATAGGGAAAGAATAATATTATTAGTTATTAGATTCAATATCAATCTATATAATAAACTAAAAAAGGATATTATATTAGCACTTATTAATTTAATAATCCCTATAGAAAACAAATCTATAAATCAATTAATCAATAATGCTTATATAAGATTCGAGATAATTCAATAACTTATAATTGTAATTCAAAATCCATATATACAAAAATGATTGAAAGACTTTCGAAATATTATAAAAGTAGCAATATAAGATTGTTATATAGTTGATAATAAACTATATTTCTATAAAAAGCTTTAGGTATTATTAGATAATGAATTGAAAGTATAAATTATTTATAGAATATATTCTTTTGGTTTAGCTGTATATCCTGGTTGTATTAAAATTATTGATTTTATTTCTAGATCTTATTAATAAACAAATATATATTAAGAGATTGGGGTTTATATATAAGTATACAAACTATATATTTATACAAAATCCTTTAAATTAATATTGCTAAGCTTTTTAAAGCCTTTTCCAATTCCATTTCGAGTATGGTTAAATATATTTATTGATTATATTATTTCTTTTTTAGAAAGTAAATATTTCGAATCTATATATAAATATATTTTAGTTGTAGTTTATAGACTAACAAAAATATATTATATTATTAATATAAAAACTTTAATTATAAAAGAATTAATTAATGTTTTTATAAGCTATATCTATATTTTATATAGTTTACCTAATAATATCATTTCGGATTGTAGAATATAGTTTGTATTAGGATTTTGGTTCTAATTGTTTAAAAGACTAATAATCATTTTTAAATACTCTTCAGCTTTTCATTTATAAACTAATAAGCAAACCAAATATATTAATTTTATTTTTGAATAATATCTCTATACTTTTGTTAACTTCTATCAAAATAATTGAATGGAATAATTACTATTAATAGAATTCGTATTCAATAATATAGTTTCAAAAATAATAGAATACTTACTATTCTTTATTAATTATAACTTCAATCTATATATCAATATTGAATCTAATAAACTATACCCGCCAAAGTTTATACTAGTATAAAAACATGAATTTTTCAAAGGAAATAAGATTGTAAATAGAATAAAACGAATTATAGAATAGCTTTAAGCCTTTATTAAATAGATTGTTTTTATATATAAGGAGTATATAAATTATTATAAATCAAACTCCTTATATTATAATATAGAATAGAAGGTATTTATTAATATAAAGAATATAAAGATATTACAAAGAACAAAGAAACTAGATAATAAATAGATTAGTTCTTATAAGATTATAAAGATATACTTTTGCTTATACCTTATTCAACTATTAGAAAATATATAGATATTCTTAGTATTCTATTATTCGTTTCTTATTTCTATAAACAAAAGTATACATTTCCCAAATCAAACTGATATCAACAATTCAAAGTTTCTGACTATATAAGATAGAATTCTTGAAAGAAAGAATGAAGGGAATAAACCAATATAAAAATAGATATTTAAAGGAATACTAAATAACTATAACAAAGATGGATACTATTATTTAATAAAATGAAAACATTATACCCCAACTTAGTAATCGGTTTCTAATCTAAAAAATAACAAAAAGCTTATAGCTAAATACTATTATTTATACCTTAAAAAACCTAACTTTGCAAAATAGATATTAAACAATTCAAAAACCAATTTAATATTGAAATCTACAATATATAAAATATTAGAACCAAAACACTCACCAAAACAAAAAAAAATACAATTTGAATAGAAAAAAATACACTAATTTATACTTAAGCTTACTTAGAATAAATAAATCCTGAAAAGGGAAATACTATTACAGATTCATACTAGCCTTATATTAGTATAAGATTTAGTTATTACTAGCTATATAGTCGATACAGTTTTAGAACCTTTCTCTTCCTTCTTTATAGAACATTATATATCATACCTAGGTGTATACTATTGTATACTCTTACACTGTGATAATATCCCTAGATATATATCAATACCCTAAGAGCTGTCAGGGTATGGGTAAAGACTTATATTGTACTATAAGGGTAGAAGGCTATAGAAAAGAAAGGTCCTATTTATAGGAAATAGGATACATTAATAATCTATATCTAAGGCATAAAAACAACTACAGAATATATAGTTGGTATTATAACAATACCCCCCGCTCAAAGCAATTGGTCCTATGATTATAATATCTATAACTTTTAGAAAAATAAAAATAATATTAAAATATTCTAATTTCCATTATTGAATTAAAATAAACCTTTTTTGAAATAGTAATTAATTAATAAAGCTTTTTAGATCTATTTCGGCTTCGATTTGGAGATATATTTAATATTAATATTAACAAATTATTAAGATTAATAAGTTTTTTAAATCCTATTTAAACAGGTGGGTCCAGTTTATTTGGATTGGTTAAATGAAAAGTAATAATTGTATTTTCCTAATTACAAAGGTTTTCGATAGATTGTTAGAATACTGAATAGTATTTCCATTTGATTTGATAGTAAAATCCGTTTTCATTATAATAATTAAGAAGTTTATTGAATTCCTATTATTCGGTTTCTTTATTTATTTTATTATTCCTTTTGAAAATATAGTTTTAATTCTAATAGAATTCAATTTCATTGGTTACATTTTAATTGATTAATTTGGATAAGTGATGGAGTAATTGGAGTAATAAATTATAGAATATAAAAAAATCTTAAAACTAATAGATAGTTATAATGAACAAATATATTTATAAACTTTAAAAATCTTATAAAAGCTGTCCTATCTATTATTATCTTTTTTTTTGAATAGTTAGTTTTTATATTTTTAATACTAATCTATATCTTATTATCTTCTTTATATAAAAAAGTATTGGTATAAATCCTATTAGTATAATCCTTATATTTTTGAATAAACTAAACAATAAGAGCTTTCAATTTCATTAAGATAAAATCAAATTAATGTATAATCTTATTAGCTTTTAGGAATTCATATTTTCTTTAATATAATAAGTTTGGGGGTATAAGTGAAAAGAGCTTGATGTCGAATTGTAAATAAAAGCTATAATTTGTAAAGAATAGGAATATACTAATAATTTCTAAAGTAATATTATTAAATATAAATTCTATAAGCGGGAACTAATTATATCAATTATTTTAATAGAAATTCATAAAAGCTTTAAAATATTATTCTATTGTTGTATTAATTCTTTTTGTTTAATTATTGGATTCTAAATAGAATAAAAAGAATTGTTTTAAAGTAATCAATAGATATTCCAATAAATATTTCTAGAATTCTGAAATGAATTATAAATCTCTATTGGAGATAATATTATTGGAAGTAATATATAAATAATAGACTTTCTTAACAAATTGATCTATAAGTTCCTTTACAGATAGTTCTATAATTAATATAAAATAATATATTTTTATTAGGTGGTAGATAATTGTAATAATATATTGATATTTCTTTTTATAATATTTACTGATCGATAATAGTATAATATAGTTAATAGAGATATCGGATTAGAAGCAAAATGATATTAATAGAGATTCTAAAAATCCGGATATAATAAAGCAGAAAGCTTTAGTTCGGAAATAGAGTTGATAGGTTTATATAAAAGTTTTGATTTCCTTTGATATATTAAACTATCAATAGGTGTAGGAGATTAGATTAATAGTTTTTATTTAATTAAGATATCTAGTAGGTTTAATAGAATATATTTAATATATAATTTATATATAAAGTTTAACAAAGAGAAAAACGAAAAAGCGATTTCAATAAAAGATTTTATTATTGATTAATTTACAATCTTACAAAACAATTCGGAGATCCTTTTAGATCGATAATAGCTAATAATAGGTAATTGGATTCTGGAGTATTTTGTGTATAACAATAATCAATTCGGATAATTCGTATATTTTATTAGTAAGATTATTGATTAGTTTTTTAGTATTGGGGATAATTATATTTATAGAGGCTGTAATAAAATCAATATTATTATTTATTTATTAGATAAGGATCTTGAATATAGTAATATCGAATACTCTTTTCAGGAGAATTGTTTATAATCGATTCTTGATCTGATTGTTATTGGGATTTGTATATATAAAGCAATCTTCTGCTTTTCAATTTAGTATATTAAAGCAAACTACTTTATAGCTAGATCGATATATAATACAAAATTTGAAATTAGATAGGAATTCAATTTGTCTTTGATTCAGTATTTTTATTGATATGAAATATTCTAGATTTTTATAGTTTGTAATAATTTCGAATAGCTTTTGTATTTTGTATAGTTTGGGTTTTTATTTTTCTAATAATTTAATAATAATTAGTAATTCCTTATTATAAATCTCATAATTATATTTAATAATACTATATTTTAAGGAGAAATATATGATTGAATATAATTGGCTTTTATTATTATATTATAAAAGAATACTATTTGTAGTTCAATCTAAAGCGTTTGTTTCAATAATTATATAGTAATAGTAATCGAATATTGTAAGAACTAGGGTAAGGGTAAAGGTTTGTTTTAGTATTTTAAAGGTATTCTTCTAGTTATTAGTTTAATTTTATATATATTTTTTTCTTAGTAGATAGTTTAATGGTTTTGTAATTTTAGAAAAATTGTAAATGAAATGTTAATAGAAGTTAATAAATTCTGAAGAGTGTTGGTGGTTTTTAAGTTTAGTTAATAATTTTTATTTGAAAATGATTTTAATTTTATTGGGATTCATTTCGATATTGTTTGGAGTAATGATTAGGCTGAAGTATTTTGTTCTTTTTGTTTCAAATTTATATTTATTGATATCGATTTGTAAATTAATATTAATAAGTTTTTGAATAATTTTGTGGATTTGCTTTTGATAGTTTGTAATATTCTTAGAATAGATTAGAATATTGTTTAGATATATTGTATAATTCTTATTTAGAAGATTGAAAAGAATATGATTGATATAATTCTGGATTAAGGCAGAAGTATTATAAAGGCTGAAAGGTATTATTAGGAATTCGAATAAGTTAAAGCAAATTATAAAAGTAATTTTTATTTGTGGCCTTTTGTAATTCGTAGTTTATTGAATATAGTAATAATATTTAGTTTTATATAAATTTTAATATAATAAAGGGTATTGAGGGTTTTCTCAATTAATAATAAAGAATATTGGGTTTTAATAATAATATTGTTTAATCTGTAATAGTTTTAATAAATTCGAATATTTCTTTTAGATTTTATAATAAAAAGGAATGGGGTAATTAATTGAAAGCGGGATTTATAAATAAATCCTTTATTGAGGTTATTGTTAAACCATTTATGGATAATTTAGAGTTCGGCTGGGGATATTGGATAGCCTTTTTAATATAGGAGTTCTTTGTTTAATATAAATTTAATTTTGTAATCCTAAGAATATTATAATAGGAGCTCATTTATAAAGGAAAATAAAAAACTAGTGAATAGATTTCGAAGCTAAAATGGTAGTTTACTTTAAATCTTTGTTGTAAAAGATATAGATCAATTAGTTTTTTTTATAAACTTTTCGATATTGCTTTTTATAATATTATAATATAATTGGATAGGATTATTAGCTATTATCCAATTTATTCTAGGATATTCTTATAATATAAACTTTCTAATCTTTATAAAATTAAATAAAGCTATTAACTATAAGGAATTTTATATTGTTTATCTTCTATTAGATATTTCGTAATATATTAATTAGCTTATTTAAAGGATTTAGCTTACTTAGAGGGCTTAGTGGTAATAATATATTTAATAGAGATAGAATGTTTTTGTTTTATAATAGTCTTTTATATATTCTAAAGCTAGTAATGATTTGTACTAGGGTTGGTTTTAGGATTAGCCGATTTAGGATTATCCTAATATAAATATTTATAGCTTTAGAGATTTGGAAAGTATAATAGTAATTAGGCTTAAATAGTTGTATATACATTATAGTTCCAGGGTTTTCTGTAATAGTTCCTTTAGCTATTATTAGGGTTGGGTTAATAGACTTAAAAAGGATTGAGGGGTTTTGAAATAATAATAAGGTATTCTTAAGGCTTTTATTTATAATTTCTATTATCAAGATTTAACAAAACCTAGATATCAATCTTTTGCTATATAAATATAGGTTTGGTTTTAGTATAGTATTAGTTAGGGTTAATATAGAGTTAGGAATAATAATTATAATAGAATTAATAGAATAGCAATATCTAGAGTAATATTTGGATATAAATTTTAGGGTTATTATTGCCCAATCAATAATAGAGTTATAATACTAGAGTTATAAAAAGCTAAGGATTATAGGATCTATATTCAAAAGAGTAATTATATAGAATAAATCTAACTCTTTATAATTATTGATTTATATATCTAATAGTATATATTGGAATAGAATATCAAAGGTTTTTCTATTAGTAAAAAGCAAATAACAAATATAAGGGAGGGGGTGTATAGGAATATAGAACTTAAAAATAAGTTTTTTATTAATAAAACTATATTCTATAGCCTTATTATTCATTAGTTCAATAAACAGAATAATTATATTAGGTATAAGGGAAATTTCGATTGAAATTTTAAGAGATTTGCTATTTATTGATTTAAGATATAAAGAATCGCTAGATATAATAGATCTTTTAATTTATAAAGATAAATTTTCTATAAAGGATTTCGATTTGCAATTATAAATTGAGACTAATTTTTTAATATATCTAATTGAGGAATTGAATTTTTATTCTTTTTCGATTAAACAAATCCTTCAACGAAGTTTTCTAAATAAAGTTTTTAAGTATATTTGAATAGAATTGGGGAAGCAAAATATAATAATACTTGGAGACTAAGAAAGCAATTAGTAGGTTAAAATATATTCGAATAGGGAGGAGCAGCTGGATTACAATAGAATCCAAAGTTCTAGTATTAATTTGTAATAAGGAAACGATTAGTATTTAGAATATATTTAAAACTTGAATTAGTATTATATTTTATATTATTAATCTACTTCTCTTTGTAATTGCTTCTGATATAATTAAGCTTTTTATAATAAAAACAAAAACCAAATTCAATATATTAATCCCGAATATAAAAAATTAAAGAATATTGATTTTAACAAATAGTATCTAATTATATTGGATCGCTAGAAATATCTAATATAAAAACTATAGCAAAGACAATTGATTTCTTATTATAAGGTTTCAATTAATTACAATTGAAATTGATATCTTGATTCTTATATTGATTATTTAGATAGACTTTTTCTTCTAAATCATTATAGATTCTCTACTATCAGACAATTTATATATCAATATCAATAATAAAAGGTTTACCAAAACGATTAACAAAAGTATCGATCAGTTTTTGAAAGACTTTAAGTTTGAGGTCGGAAATTTATTATTCAGTAACCTTTTTATACTTTATAGTAAGCTATTTAAACTCAATAATAAAGTTGCCAAATAAGATCTTTTTTATTTTATATTTGTTATAATCTATAAAAGCTTTATAGGAAAGATTAAAAATCTAATATTGCTTATTTAGTTCTTATCAAATATTCAATATAATATATTACCCGGTTAGCCAAAGGTTAGTATTATATAGATTGTTAATAATTGTATCGAAATAGATCTAGTTATTTGTATATACAAAGCTAAAGAATCAATTAATAAGGAATATAATCTTTTGGAATTTTATTTTATTTTTATAATTTATAATCAAATAACAATTGATTATATTATAGAAAGTAGTATATTGATCTTAGTGTTTTATAATATCTTATTTATTATTATTGAATTTTTCAAAAGTAGTAAAGTATTTTCGGTGGAGTAGAATTTAAGAGATATTGTAAATAGTAATCTTTAGTATATCATTTGTATTTTTAAACTAGGCAATTTGGGATTATAAAAAACTTATAATCAATTCGATTAATAAAAATATAATTTATACAATAGCAAAGTAGATAATAATTGGATTGTTAAACAAATTAATAAAATCAATAGTATTGATTTCAATAGAGTTAATAATATAGTTTAAGAAAGAGTAATATGGGATTAGGTTAGATGCTGAATTAAATATAGGTATTAATGTAGATATAGCTATATATAGAATACTTTTGGGATTGAAATAATCAAATAAAGTTCTTGAGTAGTAGTAGTAAGGATATGCGGTCGATTCGTAATAGATACAATTGGTATAATTAATATACGACTTTGGTGGAATTAATTAAAATGAAATTATAATAGTTTTCTTATTGATAATATAAATTATCAGGATATGGGTAAAGATTTATATTGTATTATAAGGGTAGAAAACTATAGAAGAAAGAGATCCTATTTATAGGAAATATGATATACTAGTGGTCTATGCCTGAGGCACAAAGGCAACTACAGAATATGTAGTTGGCGCCGTGACAAGAGTACTTATAAAGTCTATTCTTTAAATATTCGACTAATCAGCTAAGATTGTATTTTAATTCGCCAATAAAATACTAAACTCCTATAGCTTGTTTTTAGTATTAAAATCCCTTTTTATAATTATTCTAATATTTGATTCAAATTATATTACATAATCTATTATTATTGAATCAAAAGGAATCTAATAGATATTCAAGATTGAATAACCATTTACCCTAATCCATAACAAATCTTTACTTTCTAATCTTTCTATTTATTGAACAACAAAATCGGCCTTTTTTCGAATATATATAATTATTTGTAGATCCAACTCCTCTTCTTTAGAATCTTGTTATTCTATTCAGCAATCCACTAACTAATATTTATTATATATTATATAGTTTTGGATTGTATTATTCAAATATAATTAGAGTTTCGATATACAAATTATATCTATTGAAACCTTAAAGATTAATTAAAACAAAGTAATATAGTTCAAATAACCCCTATCTATATTAGCCTATATAGTTATAAACCTTTTATTCTCAAATAAATATATATCAATTGTATAATTTATAAAAAGAAAATAGATATAAAATTATTTAATTTAAACGATTTACAATCTACTATCTCCATATTTATAAATCCAAAGATCTTATCAACTAAAACTAACTTATTAAAACTCTTTTAAAAAGCAATACACTACAATTTTACTATTAAAATAGCTATAGAACTAAATCAACTTAAACTCTAACTACACTAGCGTTTTCTATTATTTATACTATCTATATTCTTGTAAATAGTAATCCTAACTCTTGAAATAGAGATCACAGATACGATCATCTGTAGGGAGAAGATAGGAATTAGTAATTAACAATTATTTACTGGTATTAGCCAATATAAATCCTAATATATTTTAAAACCTATTACTCTAATAGTTTTTCTTTTCTATTAGATCAAGGTGATAACCCTCTTATTTTATATCTTAAGGGCAATCAAATAGTTGAAATGTTTTGATTTAAAAGAACCTAAACAATTAGTATACTATATTATATTAATAAATTATTGATATATAGGTTCCCCTACATACTCATCGATCTTCTTATTATAAATAGAATAATATACCACCTTATAATAAATATAAGAATTATAATACCCTTAGTATTGATTATTATATAATTATAATTCCCTTAGTTTATTCAAAAACATTAAAAACAAATTATTATTAAAAAGCTTAAATTATAAAATAAAAACTTTGAATTCAATAATTCATATTGTTTTATATATAATTAAATTGATATTATAACAAGATGGCCAATATATTACTAACTCTTTATCAATTTATATAACAATTTCTTCTTTAATAAATTCCTCAAAAAGGAAAATAGGAATACCTTTAATCTAAAAGAAATTATAGAGTACTATAAGCACCACATATATATATCAGATTTCGAAAAAGCAAATCCCAACCCTTCCTATTACCTTTCTAATTCAATTAGCATTTTCGAATTTCAATAGATTAATATAAATAATAGCTATATTATACTATAACAACTATCCAATATTATTTTCCTATAAATAAAGAACTTTTCCAAAGATTAGTTTTGATATTACATTTTTTATATTCTATTGAAAAAGGAAGGAGTTAATTTCTTTACAGCGGGTTTCTTTGTTTACTATAATTAGAATTATTCTATTAATATATTTCTGATTCTTCTTATTTCTTCTTATTTTTAAATAGATTGTGTTCAGTTTCTTAAAAGGGAGGATATAGATTATACTAAACTGGTTAATAGATTCAGATATCTAAAACACTAAGAATATTTTTGTTGCTTTTGAATAGAATATCTTTAAGATATTTGATATCACTAGTAGTGTATTGTTATATTGATTATTATATACTAAGCCTAGGAATATAATTCGTATAGTATTTTTGATCTCTAAAATATATTAATATTAATATTGATTCTTTTTATTGTTATTTATAAATCGATTTATAAAGATTATAAAGGCTTCATTTATTTATTATATATCTCCTTCAATTTTATCAATTTTTTTGAATCATATTTTGATTATAATAAGTGTAAAGCCTATTACCAATTCTACAAATAGTAAAAAGGTGATTGGGGCTTTTAAAATGATTAGAATGATACAATCCGAAGGGCTTTCAATACTGTATATATATATCAACAATGATATAGGGGTAGGGAGGCTTCTAAGAGCAATTTTTTTTGTAGTATAGGTTTTACCTATAGGAATCTCTAATATTTAGAATAATTATCTATCTACAATTGTGAAGCTGTTGTGGTATAAAGATTAATAATATAGATATTGATATAGTATTTTTGAATAATAAATTAACGGATATATAAATCCTTATAGAAGTATTAAAATTCTTTGAAATAATCTTTCCCAAAATTAAATTCAAAAATAAATTATATTTCAAATTAAAAAAGTTTTTTTATAGGTTGAAATAAACTTTATATATTTGGTGAATAATTGTATAGAGATTCTTTAAAGGGATCAAACTTAAAGAATCAATAATAGATCTAAATCTTTTTATAGGAAAGGGAATATATATTTTATTATATATAAATAATCTATTAATAATAGGAAATCATATCAATATCGATTCTATAAAAAAGATAATAGGAAATTAATAGATATATAAAGATTTCAATAAAACTAGAATATTCTTAAGTATTTAAATAAAACGAAATCAATGAATTCGATCTTTCAAAATATATTAATCCAATTATATAAAAAAGATTCTATAGAGATTCGATATTAATATAATAGATATAAAAGATTTTCCCTTATTATCTAATATTATTATATAAGATATATATAAAGACAAACTTCTATTTGAAGATAATAAAGTAGTATATCTTTAAATTATTAGTTGTACTATTTACCTTTTCAATTATATCTAATCTAATATAGTATATTCTATAAACTAATTTGCTTGAGTTATATAAGTATTAAAGGAAAGTCATTTAATACTTGTAAAGCATTTGCTTCAATATCTTATTAGTATATATTCAATTAATATAGTTTATTCAAATTAATTAAATATACTTTTATATGAATATCGGAGATATACAAATTCCATTTAGAGATCTATAATAGATAGAAAATCAATATAAAAAGTAGCCTTTATTAGATATAAAGAAACTGTAGTTTAATTATCAATAAAATAGAAATCGATTTTTCTTTATATAATAGAAGTAGAGATTATAATAACCAATAAAAAAGCTAAAGAAATTGTATGGATAGAAAAACTAATCAAAAACTTTGATAAATAATCAAATAATAAACTATTTATTCTAACCCTATATTATAACAATATAAATAAAGTTGATTAAATATAAGAAAATAAGTTCTATAATAAAATTAAATATATCGATATTCAATAGTACTATATTCGAAAGGATATAATAAAAGCTAAAAGACTTCATATTATATGGATACTAGGAGTTATGTAAATAGCCAATATACTTACAAAGCAGTTAATCTACCCTAGCTTTATTATATATGGAAAAGGATTAGGATTGAATTTAAAAAACTAAATTTTACAATAATTGATATTAAAGAAAATCTGAAAGAAATTAAAAACTAAATTGTATACAACTAGATTATTATCCATTATTTTATCTACTATAAATAGAGGAATAAAGTTTAAGAATAGAATATTCTTATATTATAATATAATAGAAGATTATAAAGTATTCAAACTTTATAGGAGATATAGATACTATGGGTAGCTCAGAAAGTTAGCACTGTTATAGAAGTTAATAAGGTTTTTTATAATTTATATATAAATCAATTAAGATTTATATATTTAAATAATAATAATATTTCTATTATAAAAACAATATTGGAAATTATGTGTATTATATACTATATTGTAGTATATACCTTTAACTTCCCTTTATAAATCTCTTTATTATTGTATAAATAGCAACTTTATATTATAGTGAAAAGTTGTATATAGATTATTTCTATATATAATATTATTATATTATATACAATTTGCTATTTATTTCTAATAAATATAATAGTTGTATCGATATCGAAACATTAGTAGACTGTATTTTAAAAACAAATTTCTAATCTATCCTATACAATTCCAGTGTCAATATATACGCCACAAACAATGAAAATATTCAATCCCAGGCTCCTAGCTCTAATGAGGATACTGACAATATTGATTCCAATACTAGGCTGTTGAAACCTTGTATTGTGAAACAATGTAAAGCGGAAGCGAGGCAATTAATAGTCGCATATAATATGCCTACGAAAAAGGGTGATCGACCTTATTTATACACAGATCAGAAGGAATAGTTGGAAGTATAATACTTATAGTTTTACAATACTAATAGTGTATATATAGATACTGAGTATTCTCCTATTGTTTTATAATTTTATATTTTTGAGATCTTATAAAGCTTCCTATATGTTTTCTATTAGTTAATAGTCTTTCTATTAAATTAGATATTATATACCCCTTTCTTTTATTTTATATATTATGATTTTTTCTATTTTATATTTTATATGATTATTAATTTTTTTAGATAATAGGGGGTTTACAATCCCTAATCGCTTATATTATAGTTCTAAAAGTAAAATATAAAAGATATTATGAATCTTATAAATTGAAAGTAATTTAAATTCGTATATTTGATTATTATTTTTTATACTGATTACTATAAAAGGTCTTATAAATCAATCAAAGAACTTCTTTTTCAGATATAATTATTTGATATTTTTTGTATTTAATATAACCTTATTTCCAATATTGAATCACTAAAGTAATACTTTCTTAGTATTTTTGACTTTCTATTCTATAACTGTTTTCCAAAATTCTTTTAATTTCTTTTATTCTTTATTCAGATTTTCAATTTGTTTATATATAACTAATACCTTCCCTTTTGAATCAATATTCTCATTGATATAATAAAATGTTAGTTGAAAACTATATATTATTTAGAATAAGGAAGTATTCATAAAACTATATTATATTGAATTATAAATGAATTCTATAAGGGATAATAATAATATCCAATTATTCTATCTATAATTTGTATAATAATTGATATAATGAATTAAATTCTGATTTTAATATTCTATTTGGTTATCGATTTGAAAATAGAATACTATTAAAAGTTTTTTTTTAATTCATAAATAGAATAATAAACTATTCCAAAATTTACTTACTAATTATAGATCTCTATTTAATACAATATCTTTTATTATATTGAAATCTTTAAAAACATTATATATTAATATATAGCAGGCCAATTGTGTAAATCTATCAATTACTATAAATATAATATTATAAATATACTTAGTTACTTTTGAAAGGAGTAAATCTATAATAAAATCTATAATTATTTTTTGCTAAGGTTTTGTAGGTATAAAAAGGGTTTGTAATTTATTATATAGTCGATACCTTTTTATAACTATATATTAATATATTGTTGAATATCTTTTCTTATTGATAATCAATAATACTTATTTCTTAATATTTCAAATGTTTTTGCTATACCCCAATATCTACTTATAGAATCATTATAGTAGGCTTCCAGAATCTCAGTTTTTATTATTGGGTTTAGTAATATATATATATTTCCCTTGTATTTAAGAAAGCTATTAGTATTTATTTGTTAAAATGAAATGGTTCTAGTGGAATGTAATCCTTATTTTAGGTATTCCTTATTCTTTATAAAATTATTATTCTTTTGGAGTTGTAATAAAGCATTTTTTATAAATTCAGATATTAATTCAAATACTATTTCATTTTTTATTATAATCCTAGCTGCCCAATATAGTATCGATCATTTATAATTGGTTTCTATCAATAATCTTATTTAATTATATAGTAGCAAACTATACCCTTCCCTTTATAAAAGGCCTAAAGTATTATACAAAGGTTTAGTCTTTTGGTTTAATTAATAAAATATCTTTACTATTATTATAATATTCTTTGATTTATTCTATAATATTAATAATATATTATTAATACCTATTATATCGATAATATAATTAAGATACTGTGATAGCTTGTTTATAGAATTGAGTTTTCCTAATCTGTATATAATTTCAAAGTTATAGATTATCAAGATCTGTATTTATTAAGCTTATTGCTATACTTGGTCGGAGTTCTCACTTTGTAAATTAGTCCATTTTCGTAGCACGTCTGAATACCCCTAGGGAGGTCCACCACAGACGTTAAGCAATATAAATAAATAAATAAATGAAAAAATTATTTAGCTTATCTACTATTGAGAGTTTTCTTTATTATAAAATATTGAAGGCTATTATGATTCATTTTCATTATAATAATATATAAATTGTTTACTATATAGTATTATTATTTTTTAAATACTATATAAATAGCCAAAAGCTCTTAATTATATATAAAATATTATTATTCTACTGGATTGAATTTATATAAATAGAATGCGATAGAGTGCTATTACTATATCGGTATTTCTACTATTCCTTTTGGGAATAGCTATAATAATATATATTCCAATACAAAACCCAAAAGATCAGTTTCGATTATTATTCAAAGCGATAGTTCAAAATGATGGAGAATAGATACTATTGTGAAAGCCTTTTTTAGTATTTCAAATACTTCCTAAGCTTTTTCAGTTTATTTAAATTCTATTATCGTTTTTCCTTTTTTAGTCCTTTTAGTTAAAACGGTTAAGCTATATTTATTTATTTATTTATTTATATTATTTAATATCTATTCTAAAACCTCCCTAAGGATATTTAGACATACTAAGAAGTAGTAATCCTTACATAGCGTAAACACTACAACTACTTAAAACAATTTATTATTTAGACTAAAAGCTATTCGCTTCTCTACAAATACAATCCTCCTCCTATAAATAGAAAGAATCATTTGAACTTCTACAATTCAAACTAAACCCTTTTTCCAATTAAATGTAAGAGATCTTTAAAGGCTATTTATTTTTATAAAAAGTAATTAATTAATTTAAATATACAACTAAAAGCTACTTATTGAGGTTATACTCCAAAGATAAAAAAATGTATAGGAAATCACTAAAATTAAGGATATAATAAGAAAAAAAAAATTGAAATAGAAAAAAAAACTGAGCTCCAAATGAGAGGGATATACTTGGGTATAATATAATAAAGCTTTTTTTATTCAAAGCTAGAACAAATCCAAATATAAAAACCTAAAAATATAATCAATTTAATAAAGTTGTTTACTTTATACAGAAGTTTTTTAATATATACTATTGTATATTCCTTTAAGCATATATACAGAGAAGCTAATAGTTAATTGGCTTTCTTTCAATTATTGATTGAGTATTGAAAAAAATAGAAAGGGGCTTTTAGAGCACCATACAAATATTCTATCTTATTGGATTAATAATTAAGCTGGATATAGTAAATTGTAAAATCACTATAACTAATTTTCATTACAAAGAGCCTATATAGTATACCCCTAAAGAACCCTAATTCTTTTAGCTTTTTTATATAATAACTCGATCACTATACTTTATATATATAAAAGATTATGATAAATACACCCAATTACTATTCTACTTCTATATTACAATATCTCCTATAATGAATAAACCAAACTCTATTGATTATAGATAAATATATAATCTTATAATTTATTATACCGAAAATACCTATATTAATTAGTTGATTTGCTTTTTTATTACTTACAATCCCTATATAACTAAAGGACTATTTAATCCTAATATTATATTAACTTATTGTCTTATAGTATTTATAAAAGGCTTATTACAAAATGATTAATATATTTTTCTGTATTTTCTATGAAATTGAAGTACTATTGATATATATCCAAACCCTATTGCCCACTAATTTATTAAATATTTTGAGAAAGTATTTCAATTCTTATTATACTTCAATTACTTCTATATCAAAAATATAAAAATCATTACAAATTCTATTATGATCAAATATAATCCGCCTATTACTTTAAAAAATTATATATCTATACCTAATATATCGATTATTATATACTATTTGCTTTAAACCATTGAAAAAGATAATATAATCCTTAAAAAGGAAAACAGCCCACTATTTCTTAAAAGCTTTTACTACAGTTTCCTTATCTATCCCTTTTATTGAATCAATTTGGTATTCTATTAAGAAATAAAAATATAAGAATCTCAATTACTAGATAATTGGAAAAATCGATTCTAATTGCTGGATTTTTGTAAGTAATTTATATAAAGTACCCACCCCTCTTCCTCTTATACAAATCGAAAGTTTAAAGCAATTTATAAAAAAATGATATAAATCGATTATTTATAGCCAAAAGACAAAGTATAGTTTCGCTTATTCTAAAACAATAAATTCTAATAAAAGATTAATCTCAATTATCAATACTACAATTAAAATAGTTTAATAAATTGAAAAAACCTCTTTTGCTATCATATTAATTGTTCTAATGATTTATTAAATGTATCCCTTAATCCCAATATTTATTAGCGATTTATTCTGATTGGGATTTAGCCTGAGTATTCCCTTATACTATACTTCCATTCCAAATAGGGCTACAGGAAGTATATAAATAATCATTGCTTTCTAAAGATACAAAACCAAAGGGCTATACTCAATACAAGCTATCAATCATATATACAAAACCACTCTTATTATTTTTATTATATACACTTTGATATATTATAGAAAAGAAAATCATCAATCGAAAAAGATACTCAACTATCTAAATATAAATTATATTCTAGTAATTATAAATATTAATATTAAAGAAATTATTGAATCCCAATTAATTATTAATAACAAATTAATTGTATTATATCTTCTGTTTATATAAAAAAACTTGAATTTCTTTAATACAAAAAAAAACCTTATTGTTTACTCCCTATTAAATAATTTATTGAACTTATTACTAAAAAGTTTTAATATTAATCAAAAGATCCCTTAAAGAATAATATATAGTTATATTATTAGTATACCCAAATCAATATTTAATATCCTAATTCAAAAACTCAATTAGATATAGAATATAAAGAATTGGGGATAATAGAAAACCTTATAGTATATTATAGACAATTGGATATTCTTTAATTGTAATCCCTTCAAATCTTATCTTTACTTTTCTATTTGTTAAAACAAAATCGATTAATTATAGAAGTAATATTGATTATTCTTATTTGATTATTTGGTTAATAAATTATTGTTTTAGAAATATATTATAAACTCTCTAGATATTCATTATAATAAATAAAACAATATTTCTTATTATCAAAACTAGTTTGATATTATATATAAAGGTTACTATTAGGTTTATAGTAGATCTTTTTAATAAAGCCCTATAATATTATAAACTAATTATTCTATATCTTATAATTATTCAAAATATTTGGTTGGCTATATATTATTTAAATCCTTTTTCGATATATAAGATAAAGACTATTAAACGCTAGGAGTGGGGCAATAATCTTTTTTTTTTTAATCTTAGAAAGTATTATTATTTTTATTAGTTTCTATCTTTTTGAATAATAATTAAAGATTAGATAGAATATAAAGATTTCTATAATAAGATTCCTAATATTCGGTTAGTATATCTTAAAGAAATAAATTATTGTTTGATCTATTTTTAGGGAAGTATATTAAATATCAATAATATATTTCTTAATCTTCTTTATAATAATTATTCCCTTTCATAAAAGTATTGATCGCTATAATCAATTTCGTAATAAATCTATTAAGAGATTATTATTCGTTTTGAATTTATTAAGTATAACTATAAATAAAGCTTTAGCCTTTTCCTTAATATCTATAACCTTTTAATCTCCTATTATTAATAGTAGAGCTCTAAATATACTTTCTAAAGTAAGCTTATACTATTTTATTATTTAATAAAGCTTTTTGTTATCCTCAACATTATCCAAATACATTATTCAATATAATCTTTTAGTCTATCAAATTACTTTTTGAAAAATACAAAAAACTTCAACTTTGAAAATAAAATTAAGCCCCTAATATATTATCTAATAAATATAATATACTTCTCTATATTCATCCATCTACCATAATAAAGCTTTCCCTAATCTCCAATCGATTTTCCCAATCATATATATTACTACATTCAAAATATTCGCTAGCTTAAATATATATTCTTCGATTTCAATAATAGTTTGGATATTCATATCTTTGAGATAAGCCAGATAATTAATTATTAATCTATCAAGCCTAAAGAGATCCAGTTCCCAAATACAATAATAATATTAATTAAAGTTTATTATACCCCTGATCTTTATCTTTATTATTTGTCTCTTATAATCAAAGCTACAATACATCTCATTCTATATCTCAATATAAACGAAAAGGATATTTAAGAAGATTAAATCGAATATATAGCCCTAGATATAAATAGATATACCAAAAGTACTTATAAATTCTATTCCTTACTTTTCTAACTATACTATCAGTATTACATTCTAATTCACTATATTTATTTCTAATTTTTATATTTTATATTTTATATTGAAATCCTCTTTAATAATTATACCCATTTTTAAAACAAATCTTATAATATATTCTATAATATCCGGATCGAGCAATACTCTATATATATTAAATATCGAATAACTATTTATTCTTATTTAGAATAGATTTCTATTATTTATATATCCTATTGATAAGATTCTAAAATTGAATTTCTTTTATATATAGATTAACATTTTTGGATTCTAAGTGATTCCTTTAAGGTCATTTTATATATTCTATATATTAATTGACTAATAACAATTATATATATAATAATTTTGAATTACTGAATTCTTATACAATCAAAGCTTTTGAATATAAATCACATTTATATAAACTTTATCAACCATCTATAATAGTATAATATAATTCGAGTAATCTCTCCCTATATTAACCTATACAATTGTAAATCCTTTCCTCCTATTTGAGTTGGAACTATGTGTATTATTTATATAGATTGTAAAAGAGAGGATCTAGAGTTTATAAAAAACTCTATATTGTTCATCTCTAAATCAATCAAACTAAAAGCCTTTTCTATTAACATTTCTATATTTAGATTTTATTAAACACAGCTATATACAGACTTTATTGAGGCTGCAATTGAGATATTTGCTATACTCATATTAAAAGACTAAAAGCATTTGCAGCTTTTATTTTTGTATTTAATAATCCTAGCCCCCGGTTTGGGGGAGGTTATTAGTATAATTACACAGGGGGCTAGGGTAGGTATCTGAGTTCCATTTGTAGTATCCTTGTGCAGCGCTGAGTGATCCCTTTGGCCAGCTGCTTTGATTGCACGGTTAAGCTATAGATTACTATTGAATAGGCTTTAATAAATCATCAATAAGAATTTGCAAATTCTAAAAATACTTATATGTTTTTAAGGTTTTTAGATATTGATTATTTAGTTATAATTTCAATACAACTGGATTCTATTTTCACTTCAATACTAGAAACTACAAATCCTAAAAATTCGATTTTATAAATATAAAAAATACATTTTTTCAATTTGGTATAAAGCTTATATTCAATTAATCTATTAAATATACAATAGATATCTGTTATATATATATTTCTATTTTTTAAGTATATTAAAATATTATTGAAATATATAATACAAATACTATTTGTTAGATCTGTTAATACTTGATTTATATATATTTGAAATATAGCTAGTGTATTTGTAAGATTAAATAATATTACAAGATATTCAAATTGATTATTTATTTATTTATTTATTTTATTTATATTACTTAACACCTGTGATGGACCTCTCTAGGGGTATTCAGATGTACTACGAAAATGGACTAATTTATAAAGTGAGAACTCCAATCAAGTATAGCAATTTATTTTCAAGGCTAAGGGCTATTCGCTTTTCTATAAGTATAATCTAATTCTATTGTAAAAGGGATTGCTTATATATTAGTATCTTTGAGTAGGTTTGGTTCTTTAGTATATATAAGGGGATGAAAATAGTCTTTTTCTAAAAAAGGGAAAGGTAATAGAGTATAAATGGATAGTTAGAGATTAGTTATATTATTAGTATTTGGAGATTGGTAAGTATATAGGAGATCCTGAAAGGTTAGAAGAATATATAGATTAAAAGGTAAAGGTTATAGTGGATAGGGAATGGTTTTCTAATAACTTAAAGAGTATATTAGTATTTGTTTATTTAAAGTTAGAATAGATTTAGGAATAGAATTTCGATTTATTGAAAAGTTGGATGAATAGATTTAGGCTTTTAATAAGCCTTTTAATATATATTATTATATTATTAATAAATTAAAGGTATAGAGATATTTAAAGCTAATTGGTTTTTGTTTGATTATTAATTGTATATTTGAAGAAGTGGAGTAGTGCTTTTGGAGTATTATAGAAGTACTTTTATTTGTTTATTAGATGATTGAACCTTTTGTAATAGATTGTGAAATCGCTATAGCCGGTTTTTATTATTAATAGTTTATATAATATATTTTTAGGGAATTCTAATTATATAAACTCTTTTATATTATAATTTGATTCTTATAGTTTGTAGGTTGAAGAGATCTTAATATTAATAATAGATTATTATTAAGATACTTCCAATAAACAATATCTTATATGGAACTTAGAGCGGATTCTATTAATTATAGGTATTTGAGTAATATTAGTATTTATATAGTTGAATATGCCTTTATTGGTTAGGCGATTTGTTGCCTTATTGTTGGCGATATTAGTATATTCTGGGGTCTATTTAGCTTTAATATTATAGGTTTTCATTACTTTATAGTATTTATAAAATGCTTATTGTAATAATGTTGTTATATTACTGTATATATATTATATAATTGATATATTATTGATATATATTTATATTTGATTTGTGATAGGCTTGTGGTGGGACTTTATTAGATTCTCAAGGCTGTATTATATACTGATCGTTTTTATATCAAAGATATAAGAATCGGATCGAATATATTTGAATTCGGAAACAATCTATACTTTGTTTTAATAGATTGTATATCTATATTCTATATCTTGTTTATTCTTTTTATTTTTTTCTAATCCATTAGAAAAAATAGTATAATTATTAGGGGGAAGGTTATTCTATTATTTGTTGAAAGCTTTAATAGTATCTTCCCTTTTTAACTTTTCTATGGGGTTATTGCGACACCCCGGCGAGAAATGTGGTCGGAGTAGTTTCGGCCGCTGTGTAGTAGAGATGATTGTCCCAAGCCTTCAAATTGATTATATTATATATAGAACACTGTTTTCTATTTATTGCTTACTTTTATACAAATACAATAGTATATATTTTTAAAATTCAATTTAATAAAAATTATTTCTTATCAAAGTTTATTTAAGGATTTATTATAAAGGGTAATAGGATTCGATTCTTTTTTTATAATATAATTAAGTTTACAATAATTAATATATAACTGAAAGCCACCCCCCTTTTTTAATACAAATATAATTGAAACTTCTATAAAACCAATAAATCTTTATATCTATTCTTTCTTTTGAAATTCCTTAAAATATTCCCTTAATATAATTAATTCTTCTTTAGAAAGAGAATAAATTGGCTTTTAAAGAGATATCGAATCTGGTTTGAAATTTATATGATATTCTATCGAATAATGGTCTAATAAAAAACTATTTTTGCTTTTTGAAAAAGCTTTTTTATAATCTTTATATTCTTTAAATATTCTTAATAAAATAATAATAAATATTCTTTATTCTTTTGTATTCCCTTATAAAGTTTCTAGGAATATTATATATATTTATATACTTTATTTTATTTCTTTATAAAGCTTTTCTATATTTATTATTTCAAGTTTATTAATTTATTTATTTATTTATATTACTTAACGTCTATAATGGACCTCCCTAGGGGTATTCAGATGTATTATAAAGATGGATTAATTTATAAAATAAGAATTTCAATTAGATATAGCAATTTATTTTCAAAACTAAGGATTGTTCACCTCTTTATAAATATAATCTGGTTCTGTTTTGAAAAGGATTGTTTATATATTAATATCTTTAGATAGCACTAATCCTATAATATATATAAAGAATAGAAAGTAGATTCCCCTTAAAGAAAGGGAAAATAATAAAATGTAAATAGATAATTAGAGTTTAATTATATTATTAGTATTCAGAGATTAGTGAATATATAAAAGATTTTAAAGAGTTAGAAAGGTATATAGATTGAAAAATAAAGATTATAATAAATAGGAAACAATTTCTTAGTAATTCGAAGAATATATTAATATTTGTTTACTCAAAGCTAAAGCAGATTCAGAAATAGAATCCCAATCTATTAAAAAGTTAGATAAATAGGCCCAGGCTTTTGGTAAGCCTTTTAATATATATTATTATATTATTAGCAGATTGAAAGTATAAAAGTGTTTAAAGCTAATTGGTTTTCGATTGATTATTAATTGAGTATTTGAAAAAGTAGAATAATACTTTCAAAGTACTATAAATGCACTCCCACTTATTTGTTAGATAATTAAACCTTTTATAATAAACTATAAAATCACTATAACCGATTTTCATTATTAGTAATCTATATAATATATTTCTAAGAAATTCTAATTATATAGACTTTTTTATATTATAATTCGATTCCTATAGTTTATAGATTAAGAAGGTTTTAATACTGGCAAACTATTATCAAAATATCTTTGACAAATGATATTTTGTATAGAACTCAGAGCAAATCCTGTTGATTATAAATACTTGAGTAATATCAATATCTATAAAACCAAATGTACCTTTATTAATTAAACAATTTGCTGCCTCATTACTAGTAATATTAATATAATCTAAAGCCCATTTAATCTTAATATTATAGGTTTTTATTACTTTATAATATTTATAAAATACCTATTACAATAATATTGCTGTATTACTATATATATATTATATAATTGATGTATTATCGATATATATCTATATTCAATTTATAATAGACTTGTAGTAGGACTTTATTAGGTTTTCGAAGCCGCGCCATACGCCGATCGCCTCAAGTTTATTAATAGTGGGATAAAAGTGGAGTTCTATTGATTTCCAATTTATATCTAGATTCACAGTTTGAAATTATAATAAACCTAATATTATATCAATATATAGTAAATCTAGTATAACTATAGTAAATATATAGTTGTAAGTCTTTTATTCTTTTATTTTATCTTTTATATTGCTAGAAAATTAATAGTTCCTATATAAAAGGATAATAATACTATTGGTTAATTATAATATAGTTCCCTTTAAATTCAGAGTTTAATTCTATTCTATATATTTGTTTTATTAAATAATATTAGTTTTTGCCCTAAAATCAATAAAGTATTGAAAAGCTATTAATTGATTATTTTTCTTAAATACTATTATAATTATAAGAGTAATATACCCTTTCTTTTTAGGATCTAATACCAAATAAATAATCATTATAATTACTAGATTTAAATATTTCCTGATAGAATTATATTCAATAGAATATTGAAATAATCTTTGGTTTTATAATTCTTTTTGTGATATCTATAGACAACAATACTTTTATATTTATTTATATAATACTTCAATTATTAATATTTATAATAAATAATATTGTATAAGTAATCTGTATATAGAGTATTAATATTATTTCCTATATCTTTTTGATTTAAGTTTTGATTTTCATTTGATTTCTATTTTTCTTTCTTAAATCATTTCAAAGAATTGTTTTATTAGAATAAGGATTGATTATATTTCTGGAATTGTATTATATTCCTAATATTTTATCTATAATATAATTTGTTTATATTTTCTAATTTATATTATAAGCTTGTTTAATAAGTTCGCTTTTTATATTAAATAATTATAAAGATTCGGATATTCGTTTTGCTATATTAGAATATAAATCAATAAATAATCTTTCGTAATATATACTCTTCGATTCTTATTCGCTCTCTTTTCTAATTTATTTAAATAGATTATAAAAGAGTTTATATTCTATTTTGGTTTTTGTTTTATATTAATAATTTATTAAATCGATTGTCTTTAATAACTACTTTTATTTATAATTGTATTATATATATATTCTTTAAAATCTTTCTAATTCTTTATTTTATATTTGTATTTAGTATTATATCAATACTAAACTAATAAAGATTGTTTTTCGAAATATTGAACAAAATAATCAAAGTCGACAAGCCGACAATTATAGGGTAATAGAGTATTCCTTATATTCAATCTTGAATAGAGTATGGTAATTAGTATATTTAGATAGAAAAGTATAATTGCTTTTAATAGAGTTATTATATAAAAGGAGATAGGAATTTCTGTGATAGTATAATTATATTGAATTTTAGTTTTTTTTAGGATTATAGTTTTTAGAATTTATAGAATCTTTTATTGATTGTATATATTGAATAGTAGATTTCGAATACTTTTATTCATGAAAATAAAAAATTAATTTATAGTTATAAATATAATAACTGGAATATATGTTAATATAAAACCTTTAATCATTTTGATTAGTTTTTATTTGAAGGAAAAAATAATTAATTTGTTAAATAGAACAATGGGATGGTATTGAATAAGTAATCTCTAATTCTAATATTGAATAGATATATTAGTTTGGATTGAAATAAAGCTTTTATTGAATATAAAACTATTAAAAGCTTTCTTGGATAATATCATTTTAAAGAATATATTATTTTTAGTTTTAAAAAAACTGTTGAATTTGATAACATGTATAAAGATTTTGGGATTGATAGTAAATACAATATAAGCTAATAATTATATTCGAATATTAAGAAATATAAAAGGGGTAATAGTATTAATAAAAATAGTAGTAATTATAAAATTAATTATTATATCTATAAGTTCCTTTATAAATCCTATAAAAAAGGAATTTATATAAAAGATAATAAATTTATTAGATAGGTATATAAATTTTATAACAATTTTATATCTATTTTTAATATTATATTCAAAGATATTAAATCACTTTTTGATAATATCTATCATATTTAAATTATTGTTTTGATTATAATACTTAATATCGAAATAATCAAATATATAAATATTCATATTGCCTTTTTTTTAATTATATATAATTTATTAAGATTTATTAGGGATTATAGATTTGATAAATATATAAACCAAGGGTTCTATGATTATAAGGAATAATCTAGTATTTTAAATCTATTATTTAATAATATTATTGTAAGGGTGATAATCAATCAATGTAGAAATATTTAAAAATGAATAAAGAGCTATTTTAATAAAATCAAATTTATAAATATAAAGATATCTTGAATTTGGGATACCGTATCGAACTGTAATGAGCGAGCGATATTAAAAATATTATCTGGTTTGTTAGACACCTTAAAAATTTGAATGCTTTCAATGAGGATGATTAAAGACCCTGATATAACCGTTAAAGAATTCCTATGAAATAGAATATACGTAGTTATTTGGTTTGATATAAAATCTAGATGAACTATATAATGAATAAAGATCTTTTCTATTATATAGTTATCATTTTTATTATGATTTATATGATCACAGAGTTAGTTCTATTTCTCAAGAAGGTATATATCCCATTAGTATATATCTAATCGGGAACACTCAACTACCTACTAAAGAATTCATTTCTAGAAATTGAATAACTTTTGTATCATATTAAAACTTTAATTTAGAAGAGTATAATAAGAATGCTTTTTTAAAAAAGACTATTTGATTTTTTTCAATTTAATATGATAAAATTTTTTTAATACATTTGTATTTTAAGATATTTTCGAGTTTATATATTTTGTTTCTACTGATATTTTAGGACTGAGAGGTTTTTTGATGATTGGAAATGAGTTGTTGAAGATTACTTGAATAGATTCTCTAATAATTAGAGATCGATATTAAAGAAAAAGTAATATTTGATTATTTATCTTTGAAACTATTTGTGTAAATATCTTATTTCATGAATTAAGAAAAATTCAATGAATTTTTTTAAAACTTTTTTTTTGGTAGTACTCCTTTAAATTAAGGTTTTAACTTGATACAAGAATTGTCCAACTGTAAAAAGTTCAGTTTCTAATAAATCATTGAAAATCATTGAATGTTTTCGATTGTAATATGATTTTGTTAATCCTGATTATAATATTATAATATTACAAAAATCAAGTAGTCAAAAGTTATATTATTTGTTAACACTTATTTCTGAGACAAAGGTATTCACTATCCTTTGGTTGGACACTTTTGACAATTTCATGCTTAATTTAATAGATTCAATAAATAGGATATCTTTCTAGTTTCAAAATTTAAAACATGTACAAATTTTTTTGTAATGTTATTTCATATATGAGCATTTCCTGATGTATATCTCGGTATTGAGAAAATTACAAATACTATCTGCTATATATTCTGAATTACAAGTTCTATTATAGGACTGAACGCTCGCTTACTAAAATCACTAATGAATGTATGAACACTTGGTATAATTTATATAGCTTCAGAACACAGAAAGCAAGTTTATGATCCTGAGAATACTGAAGAACTATTATAATTGCAATGATATATATAGTATGTACATCAATAACAATTCTATATCTATTGAACAACTTGTTACATCTTGTCCCGATGTCTGTTTGTATAATCTATTTTATGTTCTTCATGTCGTGGTTTGTAATTTGATTAATAATTTCTATTTTTACTTCCAGATATTTTCACTTGTATGTGAATCGAAAATTGAAGGGGATACAAAGGTTTCTGATATTATTAGTATTTTTAGACTTCCAAAATAGTCTATGCTTTTGAAAACTATAGAAAATATATCCCCTATTAATTAAAAACCATTTATATATCTTACCTTTAATCTTGAGATTTTTAATGGTTTCAATCAAATGAGAAAAAGTGTTGGTTTGTACAGTGTTTTTGATTTATAACATCCTTGTTCAGTTTGATCTTTCATGACTAATTCTTCTTAGAATTTGGTATAAAAAAGTAATGGTAAGAATCTGAAATTCTTCTCTATATAAAACGCTTTTTGCATCTAGGACGATATACAGGCATTTCAATGTGTTGTTCTTTGTTAGAATAGAGTTTGAGCTTATTAGTTTCCTTGATCATCTCAGATCTACATTTTATAATCGATGTTATTACTTTTTCTTTAAAAAAAGACTATTCTACAGTATTGTCTGATTTCCATTCAATCTTACTTTCTTTCAAAATACCTTCTACTCCTTCAGGAATAGAATTAATATAGATTATATGTATATGCTATATCTTCCGACTATAAATGACAATATATTTATGATCCTTTTCAAGATTCAAATTTTTAATATGATTTTGATATTTATATTCTATTTGAGTAGATAGGCCTATGATACAAATTTTGATTAGAATATTCTCAAAGTCTTCTTTGGAGTATTTACTTCTTGAAAAGCGATTTGAAATAAGTTATTCTTATGACTTTCTGGCTAATTTCAAAATAAAAATGAGAACAATTTGTGTGTTTTGATATCGACTAATATAACTAATCCTAAACTATTTCAAAACATACAAATTGTTTCTTTTTCATTTTAACAATCGCTTTTTGCTTTAATTGTTATAGCACTATAAAGCTGGAAACCTTGAAATATATTGAGAAAGCTTTTGTGAGCTTTTTGCTTCGATATCGATTGAATTTTTAAGGAATTTAGTTTTCATTTATGGTTTGTATTCTTTATATAAAGCTCTGTTTAAACATAAAAGAAATCGTTTTATAATGAATAGCTTTTATATGAAATATACCTTGAATTAATTGATCCATTTTATTTTTAAATTATTGAGTTCTCGTTATTTATCATTTTGAAGTGTTCTATGAGTTTATGCATTTACTGGTGGATTCCATCCTTCATTATTCAATTTATAAGAACACTGGTCCCTCATTCGAAATCATTAATCACAAATCTCTGAGCTTTTCAAACATCAGTATTTTCTTATTATTGAAGCATTCAAAAAAAACCATTACTTGTTTACTATTAAAAAGGAGCCTTAAGAAGAAACTACTCAGCTTTCATATCATACAAAAAGGATGTTGCTTGATTTTTAGAAGCAGGTTATGACTTGTATTTCTTTTAATATGTATGATCTTTTATTTTTAACGGTATACGAACGATTGGAAAGATCTTCAAGTAAAAACTACTCATCATGATCGAAGCTTATATGAAACTATCTTAGATTCTCTACATGTTATTTATGAGCACACAGAAACTCATGAAAGCAACTCATGAAATATTATAACTCAAGAACTTTATATATGATGCCAGGTTAATATTTACAAACAAAAGTAACCACCGGAAATCTGATGATATTGTTGGTATCACCTCGGTGGTGATTATGACATCTTCATAATAGGTATATCTGATTGTATTGTATTGTGTCTATCTCTTTCTAGGTTCAGAGCTACGAGAGCTATATACACTACGATCGTGCGCTAGCGCGTTACGTGTGCATGTTCACTCATATCGCAACAGATATTGACTATGATATTGGAACACAAGGATTATTCTGATTAACTATAACCTCATACATTCAAGACAATATATGCTCTTGAATATATTCATCGAAAAACAAAAATAGCTATATTTTCATTAGAAAGCTTCAAAACTATCTACGTTCATACTTACTTTAGAATAAACTCTTCCGTAAAACTAAAACCATTAATTCGAGGTAAAATAATGTAATTAAATTGTAGTTAATCAAGAATTATAATCTCTACCCACTATATAGATAACTCTTTTACACCAAAAAATAGTGTTTTTCTATTTCTCCCTATCCAATTATAACCTAATTGAACTAAACTAACATCGTTTCGGAATCGCTTCTTGACCAAACAGATTTAATGAAGAAAAAAGATGCTTTATTTTCTAATAAAGGTTCATAATGTGGAAAATTAAAGTTATAAAATCCAACAAAGGATCGCTTATTTTGTAGGAAAAGGCATCACGAATTATGATTCTATAACATTTCAACTTTACATTAATGGTATTCATTAAAAAAAGGATTGAATTCATTATATTTATTTGTTTGATGTAACACTAACGATAAGTGATACTATTTATGTTAATAGGAATATTAAATCTACTTAGAAATTCTATTGATTATTTGATTTAAGTCGGGTACCCTACTTTCTGGCCACCGCCCTTTCCGGCCACCATTTCACACATTTTTGGCCTATTAATAACTTTCTTAATGAGGAATATAATCCATTGAAATTAATATTATAGCTTTATTATATAAATAAATACATTCTAAAGATTTCGGATTTTTAGGTATTTCAGAAAAAAGTTGTAAAAGGGTCGAATATAACTTTTTGAATTTATGTACAAATCCTATACAAAATTGATAAATTTCAAAATCTATAACAACTTCTCAATCAAAATCATTCAAAATAAATTATATATTTTGATCAATATTTTAGATATAAGAAGAGTACATCAAAAATCTCAAATTTGTTTAATAAAATATTTTTGTACATTTGATTAGTATTATTCACTTTTATAGGGCTTGATAATCCCTGTAGAAATTAGACTTCCAAATAACTGATAACCTATAAATTATTATTGTTATTAGAAGTATTTTATAGAGTCCAGGATTATTGATTATTAGTCTAAATTATATAGATTTCTTTTAGTGATTTTTATTGGAAAGTTATTTTATGATTCGAAGTTTTTCAATTTTGTATGCGATTTACTAACAAAACCTAAAAATGAACAACGGAGTTTTTATTTTGCTTATTTCTCCATTAATATATAATATAAGAGTTTGAGTTTATCATATGTATATTACTAACTATATGAAAGCTTTATGTTATAAATTATATTAAATAATATTCAATATTGAGAAAGTTATCAATGGGGCCAAATGGCTGTTTTTGGTGTGAAATGGGAGCTGGAAAGGGGGGTGGCCGGAAAGTAGGATACCCAACTTATAAAAGAGAGATTATTTTTGTAATGATTTTGTTACAGAACATTGAATGTGCGGTCGGTCTGTAAAGGCCGAAACTCTAATAACAGATTTGAATATCTCACTCCACTCAATGTAAACACTATTCAAATCTCAAACGTTGTTTTCCAATTTATGGGTTTCTAATCACAATATTTATCTAAACTTATAAACTCAGACACTTACAAACTCATGCACCAATATATATAAATAATATAAATAGCAACGTGAAAAAAGAATCCCAATTACAAATTTAAATAAAAATCCAAATAAAAGGTCTGATTGTAATACAGGTTTAGGTACAAAATCCGAATACCAAAAGGCCTCGTTCTATATCAGAGTCCAAATAAGAATAGAAAACTGAACAACTAATATCATTATTTGAGATTTTCAATTATAATTAACATCGGGTATCTGAGAGCTGAGTCGTACGGAAAATAAAGTTATAGGCTATTAGACTCACCCGTTCTATAATTATCCTAATGATTATCAAGGAGGAAGAATTACTGTAAATATATAACTCTAAATCCCTGTTTTATAACAATTGATAAAAGTATTCAATATGTACACTTTTGCATTTTATACATCCAAGCTTTCAATTCTCAATATACTCATTTATTGAAGTATTGAATTTATTCATGTAGTATGTTCTTGGAAAACAAAGTGCTATAATTAAACTAGAGTATCTATTAAAGAAGAAACTATTCCAGTTCATTTGTATCAATTATATTGAATTTGAAAGTAAATTAGACATTCTTATGCTTTATATGATTCATTTTATGAGATTATGATAGAAGCTTAGCTTTAAACACTCTCAATTAATATTTAACTAGACTTTGAAATTAAAATAGTAATATATTATGAATAGAGATTAATGAAGCAAGATTGCATTCTTTATATATCTAAATTCAGCTACCTTTGTTTATAATCCTTTAGTCTAATAAGATTCATTATATTTAAGTCGATTACCCTACTTTCTGGCCACCCCTCTTTTGGGCCACTTTTCACTACCAAAAATAACGAAAACCAACATTTTTAATTTTCTTATTTGTAAATGAAATTTGATAAAAACTTGTATATATATAATTAAGATTATTTTAAACTTATTTAAATTTTTTTATAATTTTAGGGATTTTTTGAATGAAGATTTGAATGCTTAAAATATTGATTTTGAATTTTGTATATAATTTAAACATAAATTTAAAATTTCATTTGAAATCTTAATAATTTGTTAATAAGAATTATTAAAAATAAATTATATATTTTTATCATATTATTATATTATGTTTAATAAAAGGAACTGAAGATATTATTATAATATCTTATAAATAAATATTTATTAGGTTACTTTTGAATTATAAGAATTATTAATTCTTATAAACAATTATATTTATAATTATAAGAATTTTTGGTATTTCAATATTAATTAAAATTCAAAAATCTTGAAAAATGATATTTATTTCTAATAATTTTCATTGAAAAATTATTCAAAGTTTTATTGAAATTTTAAATTTGTATATAAATCATATACAAATTTGAAAATCGATATTTTAAGCCGTCAGATTTCGATCCAGAAAACTCCCAGAATTCTGAAATTATAATATATTATTAGTATTAATATAAAGATTTCTTATATTTAGTTTTATAATATTATATTGTGTTTTGATGGAGATATTAATAGGTCGGAAATGCAATTTTTGGTGGTAAAGGGTGATTCAAAAGAAGGGTAGCTAGAAAAAAATAGGATAGTTGATTTAAATAAAGGTTATATATATTCAGCAATGAATTGAACTCAATTAAAGCAATATATTATATATCTCAAATAATACTAGTTATAAATACAATAATGGGTATTAATATATGAAATGTTGTTATTAATATAGTACTACTATTTTGTTACACATATTAGAAAGCTATCAAGAATGAAACCTCTCAAATAGATATTCAAATTGAAATTATTTAGTCACTTAATTTTTTATTTCACAGTAGATTTCAAATCCAATAATACTTCTTTCAAACGAAATGATATAGTTGGGATAGAAAATTAATGAACTCTGATTGTTATATAAATCAACTATCCTTGTTTTCTGGCTATCTTTGTTTTGAGCTACTTTTCACAACCAAAAACCTACAAAAATGTCACTTTTCATTTTATTATTTTTTGATATAAATCATTAAAATGTTATATATATATAATTAAAATGTTTTTGAATTTATTTTGAAAGTTTTATTTTTTTGGCATTTCTTTAAATGGAAATTCAAAGATTCAAAATATTGATTCTTAACTTTATACATGATTTATATACAAATTAGTAATCACATTTAAAATTCTGACAATTTTTTAACAAAATTATTTAAAATAAATTATTAGATTATTATATTATTTTTGATAAAAAAGATACAAAAAATTATTATAATCTTTTATGAATAACTAATTATTATATCAATTTTGAATTATAGGGATTATTAATTCCTAAAAAATATATATATCTATAATTGTAAATATATTTAATAAGATTTTTTGATATTTTATTATTAATTATAGCTCAAAAATCTTCAAAGAATAAACAATATATCTCCATTAATTTTCATTATAAAATTATTTAGTTTTTTAATGAAATTTCCAATTTGTATATATATTATATACAAATTTTAAAACGATATTTTAAGCCTTCAAAGCTTGATCTAGAGAAATTCTAAAATTGTAGAATCTTAATATATTATTAATATTGATATAAAGATATATTATACTCAATTTTATGAAATATATTATATTTTGATAGAAATATTCATAAATCAAAAATGCAGGTTTTGGTATCAAAGAGTAGGCTAAAATAGGGGTAGCTAGATTATAAGGTAGTTGATTTAGATCTCATTATTTTTAGAATACTTTAATTATTGATTGAGTAATATTTCGTATAAGGATTTTCTTGAATATAGTTACTCTGATTATTTTTTGTCTTAAGTATTACTATTATTATATTCATAAGTATTGTAATTATTTCCAATACAAATTTTTCAGAATCCAATAATAACATATATACTCCTTATTAAACTCTTTTATTATATAGAAATGTTTTGTGTGAAAATTAATTGTAGAATAAGATATTTTGGAGACTGAATCAAGTATTATAGTATGAATTTCATTCAATAATTCCAAATGAAATGAATTTATATAAATAGATTGTATTTCAATTGAAAACTTATTAAGTACTATTGCTATATGAAACCCAATATCAAAGAACCTAAAATTAATACTAATCAGGTTTTACTCTTATACTGATATTTCAATGAATGACTAATAAGAAAATAATACACGTAGTGGGAAACTAATAATTTCGTTAAAAGTAGTTATGTTTTTTAAAACTTAATATTGTTCATAAATTTGCTCTGTAATAATAGTTACAGAATTTATATATTTAATATTAAATCAATAGATTTATTAGGGATATAAATTTCCTCTATTTCTATTTATATCTATCCATATCACTAAGAAGATTCATTCAATATCATAATATAATTGAATGATTCGAGATATCAAGAGCTTTCAGTTATATAGCTATTAAAGAAATCAGAAACTTAAATATTTGATACTATTTTTAGCCATAAAATATTATATATATATAAAGATATAGTATAATATAAATGAGATTTTTAAAAGGAATGCTATTATTGAACTCATTATACTATAAATTAAAAAACGAGAATACTCATTCAATATATAATTGATATTATTCAAAATATTTTCTATGATCTTTAGAACATAGAAATACAATCAATTCATATTTGAATTACGAAATACAAAGAGATAAGAAAACCTTTATGTTTGTTTACTTGTTAAATATTATTACAATGACAATCCACCATTGATTAAGTGTATATCTATAAGTAGACTACATTGACAATATAACACTTTTCTATAAGCCTTCAATCTTCATATTACTATAATCTACCACGGATATTTATAGGAAGTCATTTGATTGAATTTGATCACACTAATTGGGTTTCTAATACAATAGGTTATTTTTATGTTTTATAAATATTGAAAATTTACTCCTATAGTTTCGAAAATCCAATGAATCTATTTACACACTCTATATATTCTTCTAGGCTCTATAATGAAATCTGTCTCTCATTCATTGATGTGTAATGTAACCCTCAAATATATATTATGATATCTCATTATAAATTCTAGTTTCTAATACTGTAATTCAATCACTAGTTCTGAAGTCTATTCCATATTGATCAAGATCTATAAATATAGACCAGATTCTATTAACCTAGAAATCAATAACCCAAAAGCGCATTTTCCAGAATATCTAATAATAATTAAGAGGATTAGTATAGATCTCTTTAATTATAGAATGAATATCGTAATCACAATTATTATTGTAAAGGAAAATATATAGAGATCCCCCCTTCAACCTTCAATCCTTACCATACTCGAACTTTAGATTATCAAATAAGTGGTACAACTTCGAGTTTATAATGGATTTACCATTAAAATTCAGATACATTATTTTTATTAAAATTAAATTGATCATATTCATTTCTTTTATTTCTAGATTTCTAATATAAATTAAATATTCTGTATATAAGACTAAAGAATCATTTGTATGTAAATATATTTCATTTCTGGGAGTAAATAGAATAAGATAAAAAACAACAAGAATATGATTCAAAATGATAGTCGAAAAGTATAATGGGAATAAAATGCTTATAATCCGGATATGGGATTTATAGTTTTTGAATATATCTATAACAGAACTGCTTTCTTTCAGACCAGAATTGAATTGATACGATAACAAGATCTTGTTCAGTTCTAGAGATAATGATGATATACTAGAATTGAAATACAAGTTTGTTTTTAGTTTTATTATTCTTTCTACGAATCAAAGTAATCAACTGTTCACTATAATAACTACTTATTTTAATAGTAATACTTTCATCTTTTATTATTTGAAATAATCTGAAATCATGTATTATGAGTTGAATATCTTATACAATTAGATTCTAAATGAACAAATTCTCACCTACAATAGCGTTTGACCAAATAGCAGTTGTTAGTCACCGTATCTTCTAATTTTAAGAATCGCGAAATTATTAGGATTTTATTAATTGAGAAAGTAATTATGGAAATACCAACAGATTATGAAAGCCAAAAGCATCTAAAAGCTGTTTATATAAACCATCAAAGATTCTTGAGTTGATATATATATTAAAAATAAGATTGAAACCTTTTGGAATAAATATAGCTTTTCAGTGAAACTGTAGATGTTATACATCATATAAAGAAATCAAATCCATGGAATATCAGCTTTTTTTTAACCCTCAGAATGAAAATTAATAGTAAGCTTGCCATTACTCTCTATTCTTACTTATATTTATAGTTATATATACAGCTTTGATAGAAACTGAAATACTCGGACAGTAATCGAATTGTCAATTGTCTTGTAATATGAAATGAAAAAGGTATAGAATAATTTCAAGATCAGAATAAGATATATTATAGATTAATTTCATTTCAAGTCTATATATCATAATATATATATATATATATCTTAGAATTTATAACATTTAAAAAGATAAAGCATTAAGATAATCTTATCATTATAGAATGCGATATTTCATTATAAGTCTAATCTCTGATATTATAATATATTTTTAATGGAGAATTTAATGAATGTCTAATAGAAAAGTTCTTGATATATTCTATAATTAAAAAGATCTGAATTCTATTCATTTTAAACTAAGTTCTAAATTGATATTTCGGAGAAATCAAATAATTTATATAATATGATTTGCTTAGTATTCTGATTCAAGGCTTTTTTGCAAAAATTGAATTTCAGCTTCTAAATGAATTGATATCATAATATTATATGATTTTGTTTTATTATGTATATCTATAAGTCAACTTATTTCATTCAATCTACTAATGAGTCTATGTAAACATTTAATTCATGCCTGATTAGACAAAGCAATTATTCTTGGAAAGTAAATATGCTTGAAAGAAACTGAGATATATATTAAAATCCATAGATCTATTATCAAAAAGTATCAAACTTATAGACGTACTGTAAATTACATTATATAATATATATATTTAGAATTATAAAAATCGATATATTTTAATGGTATGAAACTTGATTATATAAATACATATTATGAAGTATCATTTTTCAATCATTCATGATTCTGTGATTTTCATTACAGCAACGAGATTTACTTGTTAGGGATATTTGCTTTTCTCAATTAGTAGCTTACCCTGTAATAGCAGATGTCGTATATAACAAAATAACGCTTTTGTTATTATAACAAGTTCTATAACACATTTATAAAATATTGATAAAATCCTTTTATAATATTATTAATATTAATAGATCGTTTATACCTAATAATACTTTTTGGATTTAATAAAGTTTTAATCATTTTTAGGACTTTTTTAATTTATCAAAGCATTTTCAGAGTTTTCATTATTCAATTAATAATTAATAAATAAAAAATATATATATTAAAATAGAACTACATTCTTATTTATAAATATAATCCTATAATTGGAGCTTTACCTTCTTAATATTCTTACTATTCGTAAGGACTCTATGGTATAAATATAAGAAAGTTGATTCGCTCTATTAAGCTAGAGTCAAATAATCTAATTGGTTTAAAATCGGTTCGAACTCTATGGTATTTATATAAATACCAGCACGGGTACAATATTTACTATATATGTACTTAATCATTAATATTGACTTAATTAATATTATCAATTAATAAAAGAATATAAATATCATAATAATAATATATATCTTTTATCTAAATATTTTTTATTGCTTTTTTGAATTATTATAGCTCTTTTAAAATCCATTTACATTAAGTTCAAATTAAGTTAGATCTATATAAGTTTATTACTAATAATAAATTATTATTATTATTATTATTATTGTATCTAAAAAGAGATAAACTTACTTCGCCTGCAAGCTTTCAATTCAACTATTATTCAAATTATAATTAAATTATACTTTCTCGAAAAACAAGAGGTCTGGGGGCTTGCAGGCCCCTAATATAATAATAGAATTTATAACTATATAATAAATTATAGAATGATTTATTTCTTTTTAGACTTTATTAATCAACTTTCTTTATATAATCTTTTTCCCCTCTCGTTTTTTTTAAATTCTCTTAATATTCTATTACTCTATACATACTCCCCTTTATCCATTTCTAGTTTTTATTAATACAAAACTTCAATTCAATCTAAATTTGAAAATTAGAGGTCCCTTTAAACCTTTCTATTTTCATTTAATTTATTAAAATTCAATATTAAATAAATTTCAATTTATAATAGCTTTATTCATTATTAATAAAGTGATTCATTTGCTAATAAGAAAATTGAATATCGATGTTGTAATATATACCCAAAAAATTGTATAATGATTTATATTAAATTTAATTTTATCATTGTAATTGAATCTGGGCCTACAGGGTATTCGATTATCTATAGAAATTAAACACTATATAGTCTATTACATTTACATTATTTAAGATCTGAAGTATTTGTCAACTTAGTTTATAGATCCTTCGAGACTCAACAATAGCATCTGTTCTAGATTCAATCTAAATATTCAACATCCATTATTCTAATTCTAATAACAGATTTTAGGATTCCAAGAAAGTTCAAATATTCAAATAGTATAATAAGAATAGAATACAATTTAGAAGAACTAAATTTGATCATTTATCATCAACTTTACTATACAATAGTCTGAAAACAGATTTCTCTTATGGATTTGCATTTATACTAGTTACGATTTCATGTTTTTTTATGAATCCTTTGATTCATTGTAAAGTTCGATTTATAAATCGTAACGTTTACACTATATTCAATAATAGGTTTATGTTAAAACTGTTTGATTCCTAATTGTTTAAAATGAGATATATAATATAATTCCCAAAATGGAAAATTAGAATAGTTTGGATTTCAGTGTATCGAGGTACATCTCTGGATTAATTAGGATACGAATACAATCTATTATATCTATTACTGAGTTTCTTTATTAGTCCCAATATATACTATATTGATTATTTTAATTAATTTGTTCTTGTGTGGTTTGTTCATATTTTTATTAAAGAATTAATAATTTTACTAAAAACTGATTTGGTTACTATATATAATATGACATATATACATCTTAACAGATAATATAGAATATACATAATCTTCTTGGTTTTAATAAAGAGTTTTCTTTATATATACATATTGACTCAAATAGAAAGCATCGATTCATATTTATTCAATAAAACTTATTGTTAATAATTATTTTTAATAATTATTTTTAATTATTATCTTTGATTATTATTTTGAATTATTATTTTTAAGAAGTGCCAGTTAACCTTAACCAATTACTAAGATCGGATATCCTTTTCTCGGACTAAATATATATGAAACCATTTTCGAATATTGTTGAAATATTGATAGTCTTGATTTCTTCTGTTTGATTAGAATTCAATCAAGATTATTCTAATTCTTATTCAATTCATCAAAGACCTCCAATTCACGGAATTTTATATTCAAGAATTGTGTGCTTAAATTATTCCCAGAATTTCAATTAGTACTTTCTGAAAATAAGTGATTTCAAACATATATAAATTATATTCGTTAATAATTCTATCAAACTTGACTATCTTTGTATCAAGCACATTATTAGAAATGAAAAAGTCAAATCTTCCAGGAAACTAATATTATATATATTTATACATATAATACCATTAATCACTTTCATTTACAATTTCTCTGAATTACAGATAACCGAATAAATACTACAGCACCTTCTAATACGAAAGAGACAAATATAATACCTTGAATAACTTCAAACATTTTTTAAAACACAAAGTAAGTTTTTCTCTTAATTAATTTATTATCTATATACTTTCAAAATCTATATAGGAACAAAATGGAATACCTTTTCCAATTATTTTTTAAAAATTTAAGTCACCTACCCTACTTTCTGGCCACCCCTCTTTTGGGCCACCCTTCACTACCAAAAACCTCAAAGAATGATATTTTTAACTTTCTTATTTATAGATATAATTTAATGAAATTATATATATATATAATTAAGATCATTTTGAACTTATTTTAAATTCTTTAGAATTTTAGGATTTTTTAGATTGAGATCTGAAGGTTTAAAATATCGATTTTCAAATTTGTATATAATTTATAGTACTAGAGCACTGCTACTAGCCGCTTATCAAAATCACACCTAAAATAATCGTTTTACTACTTTTATTTTATACAAAATTGAAAGCTTTGAATAAATAGTTCTATTTGAATTTCGATATATATAATATTTCGATATTAATGTTTCAGGAAATCAAATCTTCAAGATTTTTTTAAATTGATTTAAATCGTTATTTTCATTATTTAAAAATGTATTTATAAAAGTTCATGATTTTCGCTTATTTTACTAATAAACTTCAGCTTTTTTAAGATTTTTTAATTGTCTCAAATTCAATTATATATTCTATAATATATAAAATCACTAAAAATAAATGATTTAATTTTTAACATATTTTAGTTAATTCTCAATCCAACTATATAGCTTTTTTATAAAAAAAACTAGGTTTAATGATATTAAGATTATAAATAGATTCTATGAATTTTGATGAATTTTAGTGTGATTTTGATAAGAGGCTAGTAGTAGTGCACGGTGACTGTAGATGTATATTTAGATATATTGAGTTTTTGAAAGAGTAGTCTATACACTAATTCAAGTAGAATAAAGCCTAAGCTTTTATAACTTCTATTTGAATTCAAATCTAAATCTAAATTTAAATCTATTCTTTCTATCAGATTTAAAGCCGACTATTAGGTGCACAGACTCGTAGGACAGTCTGAAATTAAGCACAATTTCATACCAAAAACAGCCCCTTTATCAATTCCATCAAAATTTGAAATGTTATTATATATTATTCAAATTTATATTAAAAGTTTATTAAATAACAAAATACAATAGATTCGAAAATCAATTTGATTCGACAAATTTTGAGCTTAAAACCTTTAATATGATACCTCTCTATTGAAGAGTTTAAATGGGAAAAAGTAAATTTTATAATTAAAGCTTTAATTCTATATTCTTAAATTTGACTTTAAATTTGATGTATTATTCTACTGCTTGTATTTTATATATTCAAATTGTGAAATAATCAAAAGGGATTTCGAATTCTATTCGAATTGTAAATATCGTTGTTTTTGGTGTGAAATTGTGCTTCACTTACAGATTGTCCTACGAGTCTGTACACCCACTGGTGGACTAATCTTTTTATCAAATTTAAAAGCTGTTCTATTTATTAAACCTTAAGCTATTCTTTGTATTAAACTCAAAAACTATAGAACTAAAAGCTACTTAGAGGCTTGGAATTATAAAAGAAAATAATTTTTATATTAATTCAAATAAAGTATTATAGCCGAATTTATATTTAAATTTATAGCCGAATCTATATCTTAACTCATATATAAGTTTATATTTGAATTTATATCTAGTTTCAATAGAGATTTATCTATAAACCTTTTGATTCTAATTCTAATTCTAATTTTAATTCTAAAAGCTTGAAAACTATAATATTTAAAGCTATTCAGAAATATTAAGTTTTGAAAGAATAGACTTTATATTGATTCAATTGAAATAGATTATAAACTTTAAAGCTAATTTGAATCTATATTTGGATGTCATATATAATTCTTTATAATCTATTATTTTCTTTTACTTTTATTTCTTATTCGAATAAAAATATCGGGAGATTATTGTATGTACAATAGCGAATGACCTTAAGTCACATGACTAAGCTTAGTAATCTACTAAGCGAATGAGAAGGCGCTAGCCTCGTAGCAATCTATATATATAGATTGCCCACCTCAATAGCTAGCTCCTTAGACGGAATACAATATATGACAAATAGGACCTACGAGAAGTGGGTACTGCGTCATCTGTATCCTCCTCATACGAACAATTATTAAGCTTAAAATTCATCTCAGCTTATCAGAAATGTAATAGCTATTTCGTTTCGAACTTTTCGAATTTTTAATCTAAAATCTATAAAATAATCAATAAATCAACAACTACTAAATAGAAAATTATAAGAACAATATTATTCAAAAGCCCTTTCATTAAAAAAATTATTAAATCTCTTTCTATTCCATTTAACATATCATTTCATTTATAGCTACTATATTCATTTTAAATTCCTTTCTTTTTGATAATCCTGATTTTCGTATACAGGCTATATATACAAGGTATATATACTTTTTTTGATCAATCAGCTACTAATTACAAATGGTGTTGTAAAATATATATGTTTGGATCGTACCTATAAGTATATCGATAGATGAATTTTTCGATTTTTGCTTTCGAATTTCCAGAATACTTGTTTGATTTATAGAACAATATCTGCAGATTATATTATGTTAAAAGTCGTTAGTACGGTAGCTTATTCAGCTGACTAAGCATGGTTTGCTTATTTCAAGAGCTCTGCTTTTCGTAGACGCCTATATGAATACAACTAATTCATTGAACCTTTTTCTGGTGTTTCCAACTTTCTACGAATTATAGCTTTATACATAATATCATAAATATAAGATTTGTCTTGAATGATTTTATATTATCATGTTTTTGTTTCGTACATCGGGCTTTCATTAATCTTGAGTTTAAATCTTGAGAACCTTTTATATAATATAGAAGTTTACTAATCTAAAATAACTAATCTGATTACTTATTTTGAATCATATCTATAGGATTTATAAATAGTCTTTATAAAATTTGTAATAATTGAATTATCTACTTAAATATATTGATTGGTAATTGGTTTTCTACTGAATAATAATAATACTATTGGAAATCATTATATAACTCATTAATGTGTTAAGTTCTTATTATTTCAATAGCTTATAATTAAAAATCATAATATAGTAATATAATAAAGATTCCTACCTAACCTAGATTATCATCGAGTCTATTATCTAAATAATTTGTTAGTTTTGTTTCCGTTTTAATATCGGTCTAGCTTCTTAATATCACTATATTATATTAGTTATTATAATCAATGGTATTGTGTATAAATCTTCCTATTTATATTATCTCTATCTACATTTTTGTTTTATACCTCTAAGGGTTCCTTCTCATTTTTGTTTTTTAACCTCAAATCTTATTGGAATTAAATACTCGAAATCTTATCGAAATCTAATAGAAAGTTATTTAAGTTTAATAGAGACCTGAAAGCTCAAAAAATAGATTCAATTCAATTTAAGTATTATTATTTTTCTGGTAAATATACTGTAATTATTTTTTAATCTTATATAACCCTACTGTTTAACCTTATTACTAATATTAACAACCACAATATTTTTCAGCTCAATCATAACTTATTCAATCATTGCATTATTCTCGTTAAGGTCACATTGAATTCGAAACTACTAAAATACTTATATGAAATGAATTTTAGTATTTCAGTATTGAATACAAGCTTTTCTTCATCCCTTAGATCAACAGAAATACAACTCTCTCTGAAACTCTATCGCTATTCCTAATATCCTTTAGAATCTATTACCTATATTTGTATTCTGTCAATTCCTGAGTTCTAAAATTCAACAAGAGTTTGATATCACTGTATCTCATTTCAATATGAGGTTCAGAATGGTTGAAATTTCAGGCTATCTGAAAGAACGATCTGTATACTCATTCTAGCTAGAGAGTATTGTTCCAAGAAGTTTCAACTATTCAAGAATTTAAAGTTAAACTTGAAAATTATATAATTCAATCAATACACTTTTCGTTTCAACACTTCTTTAAATAGAAACAACAAATGCGCTAATAATCACAGAAACTATTCGTTCTATTAACATCAAGAATTAGATTTTGTGAAGCTGATGAAAAATCGTTGCTTCTACAGGGGACAGATCTCGCTTTAAATTATGTAGACTGATTCTCCAGTCTTCAACATGAAACTTATATTTGAGTATATGTTCGAATCTGAAACTGATTTTTGTATAGATAATAAACGTATTGTCTTTTATCTCTACTCTTCTTCTACTCTTCTCTGCAATTCAAACAAAATACAAACGACGTTACTAAAATCAACTATTTAATGAGTATACAAACTCTTCTCCCCAATTCTCAATGAATCAAAAACATAATAACATGATTTTTCGAGATTTCTCACATTTTAGAATTAAAAGCTAACACATCATATTATGAAAAAAACAACTACAAACTATAAGATCATCAAAAAAGTATCTTCAAACAGTTCTCAAACCAAATAATATTCAATAAATTTTAACCTCTTTCGATGTATTATCTATATCTACTATCTTAGTATGAACTCTTAGTTTGAACTGATAATTCAATTCAGTTTAATATTCTGAAGATTCACCGTATAAAAAACTTATACTCCTTTTCTAGTAATCGTTTATTCATTAAGAATCACTTTCCGCTATATGAATACATTAGTTCATAAGTTTCCACCAACTATTAGCAATTGTTTATTCATAACTATGAATTTATAAATGTTTCATGCTTTATACTTTGTAAAGAAATACAAACCTTCAAAATCAAATAGAAACTGCAAATAAAGTAACATATTCTCGCTTTAAAACTATAGTAATAACCCCGAATAGCACTTTTTTATGTATTGATATCTGAAATATCATGTTTTCATACATAGACGGCCTCAACTAGCACTTGTAACGCTTGGTAATTTTTCTAAATAGTTTACAACCTTTCCAGAATTTATAAAAGAAAAAGAAAAGAGATACAATTATTAATTACGGTAAATTACACTCATGCCATGAGAAGTCTAAAATATTACTCTTATGCCACGAAAATTAGTATGTTTTTACTCTTATGCCACCTAGATTCTAGCTTTAAATAGACTAGATTATAGGTAAGGGGGGGTATTAAAAAAAATTCTTTTAAAGGAAAGGAAAGGAAAGGGGATGAAAGAAAAAGAGTCTCTTTAGAAAGCTAGAATCTATACTAGAATCTAAGTGGTACAAGAGTAAAGTCATGTCAATTTTCGTAGCATGAGAGTAATTTACCGTATTAATTAAAATATTGCAAATTGAATAAACTAGTTTTATAATGAAAATTGAAATAATAAAGAATTATTCTAAAACTTGCTTTAGTTAGTTACACTGTATTATTTTTAGGGCCCACCTCCCTATAATCGAAATATTATTTAATAGAATCTAAATTTAATTCTTTAATTGAAATTGATAAAAGTTATATTATTCGATTTGCAATATCAATTAATAATTATTTTATTTTATTTTTCATTTTATAAATTGTATAAGAGTTGTATACTTGTTATAAGATTTGCTAGCTTATAGTTTTAGTGATCGTGTAACAAAATAGTACTAGTTCGCTTTGTCGTATGCTATTCGAGGTATCAATATATAAAAAAGTGCTATTCGGGTTTATTATTATTAAAACTAATTACATTCTAAATGTTATATAAGTGTATTGATTAAAAGCTCTATATAAAATATAATAATTGAATATCTTTAATACAGCCCTTATATAAAGAAAAACCTCCGAAACAGAGTCGGACCGCACCCGTAGTGTCAGGGTACGGGTAAAGACTTATATTATACTATAAGAATAGAAGAGCTATGAAAGAAAAAAACCCTATTTATAGGAAATAGGGTATGCTAGTAGTCTATGCCTAAAGCATAAAGACAATTATAGAATATATAGTTAGCGTTGTAATAATACCCTCCATTTAAAGCGATTGATTCTATAATTATAATATATATAATTTCTAGAAAAATAAAATAATATTAAAATACCCTATTTTCTATTATTAAATTAAAATGAATCTTTTTCAAAATAATAATTAATTAATAGAGTTTTTTAAATCTATTTTAACCTTATTTCAAAAATATATTTGGTATTAGTATTAACAAAGGATTTAAATCGGTAAATCTTTTGAATTCTATCTAAATAAATAGGTCCGGCTTATTTGGATTTGCTAAATGAAAAGCAATAATTATATCTTTTTGGCTATAAAGGTTTTCGGTGGGTTGCTAGGATACTAAATGATATTTCTATTTGATTTGATAATAAAATCCATTTTTATTATAATAATTAAGAAGTTTATTGAATTCCTATTATTCAATTTCTTTATTTGTTTTATTATTCTTTTCAAGAATACAGCTTTAATTCCAATAGGATTTAGCTTTATTGATTACATTTTGATTAGCTAATTTGAATAAACAATAGAATAATCAAAGTAATAAATTATAAAATATTAGGAAAATCTTGAAAGTAATAAGGAATTGAAATAGATAAATTTGTTTATAAATTTTTGGAATTATATAAAGACTATTCTATTTATTATCGCTTTTCTTTATTAAATAATTAGTTTTTATATTCTTAATATTAATCTATACTTTATCGCCTTTTTTATATAGGGGAATATCAGTATAGGTTTTGTTAGCATAATATTTATATCTTTGAATTAATTAAATAGTGTTACGGGAGCTGCCTCTAGGGTCACGTGGAAGTGTCTAGAGATCTCT